>OLKM01001683.1:0-32500 GCA_900291075.1 Melanogrammus aeglefinus
TCTAGCGCCCTTCGTCGAGTCTGAGGATAGGCCGACGTTGATGGCACGTGGTCGTTGGAGGCGTTGAAAGTCCATGTGGTGTAGTAGTTGGCAGAGTCTCGTGGAATCTGCGGTCGTATCTCTGTCCAAATGGAGGTAGGGGCGAGTAATTGTTAGCTGGTGTCTTATCCGCAGGGTGATGCTGTGGGGCGAGGGAATTTGTTTGTTGTTCTTTATCCAGCAAGGGGAGCTATAGGGCGAGGGAATTGTTGTTGTGTCTTTATCGACCCAGCAGGGGGTAGCTATATGGGCGAGGGAATTGTTGTTGTGTCTTTATCCAGCAGGGGGAGATGTAGGGCGAGGGAATTGTTGTTGTGTCTTTATCCAGCAGGGGGAGATGTAGGGCGAGGGAATTGTTGTTGTGTCTTTATTCAGCAGGGGGAGCTATAGGGCGAGGGAATTGTTGTTGTGTCTTTATCCAGCAGGGGGAGATGTAGGGCGAGGGAATTGTTGTTGTGTCTTTATCCAGCAGGGGGAGCTATAGGGCGAGGGAATTGTTGTTGTGTCTTTATCCAGCAGGGGGAGCTGTAGGGCGAGGAATTGTTTGTTGTGGTCTTATCAGCAGGGGGAGCTAAGGGCGAGGGAATTTGTTGTTTGTGTCTTTTATCCAGCAGGGGGAGCTATAGGGCGAGGAATTGTTTGTTGTGTCTTTATCCAGCAGGGGGAGATGTCAGGAGAGGAAATTGTTGTATGTGTCTTTTCTCCAGCAGAGGGAAGCTATAGGGCGAGGGAAATTGTTGTTGTGTCTTTAATCCAGCAGGGGGAGATATAGGGCGAGGGAATTGTTGTTGTGTCTTTATCCAGCAGCGGGAATGTAGGCGAGGAATTGTTTGCTGTGTCTTTATCCAGCAGGGAGATGTAGGACGAGGGAATGTGTTGTGTACTTTATCCCAGCAGGGGGAGATGTAGGGCGAGGAATTGTTGTTGTGTCTACTATCCAGCAGGGGAGCTTATAGGGTGAGGGAATTGTTGTTTGTGTCTTTAATCCAGGCAGGGAGCTGTACGGCGAGGAATTGTATTGTTGTGCTGTCTTTATCCAGCAGGGGAAGCTATAGGGCGAGGGAATGGGTTGTACTTGTGTGCTTTATCCAGCAGGGGGAGCTATAGGGCGACGGGAATTGTTGTTGTGTCTTTATCCAGCAGGGGGAGATGTAGGGCGAGGGAATTGTTGTTGTGTCTTTATCCAGCAGGGGGAGCTATAGGGCGAGGGAATTGTTGTTGTGTCTTTATCCAGCAGGGGGAGCTGTAGGGCGAGGGAATTGTTGTTGTGTCTTTATCCAGCAGGGGGAGCTGTAGGGCGAGGGAATTGTTGTTGTGTCTTTATCCAGCAGGGGGAGCTATAGGGCGAGGGAATTGTTGTTGTGTCTTTATCCAGCAGGGGGAGATGTAGGGCGAGGGAATTGTTGTTGTGTCTTTATCCAGCAGGGGGAGCTATAGGGCGAGGGAATTGTTGTTGTGTCTTTATCCAGCAGGGGGAGCTATAGGGCGAGGGAATTGTTGTTGTGTCTTTATCCATTTATCCAGCAGGGGGAGCTATAGGCGAGGGAATTGTTGTTGTGTCTTTATTCAGTAGGGGGAGATGTTAGGGCGAGGGAATTGTTGTGTGTGTCTTTAATCCAGCAGGGGGAGCTATAGGGCGAGGGAATTGTTTTGTGTGTGTCTTTATCCAAGCAGGGGAGCTTAGGGCGAGGGAATTGTTGTTGTGTCTTTATCCAGCAGGGGGAGATGTAGGGCGAGTGAATTGTTGTTTCTGTCTTTTAACTCCAGCACGGGGAGCTATAGGGCGAGGGAATTGTTGTTGTGTCTTTATCCAGCAGGGGGAGCTATAGGGCGAAGAAATTGTTGTTGTGTCTTTATCCAGCAGGGGGAGATGTAGGGCGAGGGAATTGGTTGTTGTGTCTTTATCCAGCAGGGGGTGCTATAGGGGAAAGGTTGGGGGTGACTTCAGAAGGAGAGGAGTCTATGGAGAGGAGGTAATGACGGTAGAGTGTGACGGAGCAGGTCTCTGGGAAGTCACCGTTTGGGAAGTTAGCAACTAGAAAGATAGGGGGGGGGGGGGGGGGGGGGGCGGGAACTATGGTGTGAGAGAACAAAAAAAAAAAAAAATAATAATAATGATAATAATAATATAAGAATAAATAATAAAATAATAATAATATATGGTGGAACAGGGGAATTACACTTAATGTAGGAGGATTACAGCATGTGGTGACTGTTACTCTATCAAATGGGGGAACAGCAAATATGGCAAACAGTGACAACCACTCTACTGGATGGGGAAACTACTAATATGGTTCTCGGTGACCTATATAATATATCTAAAAGATAAGAGTGGAATGTGGTCACTCTCTATCTTCCTCTCTCTCATACACATACTCACTGGCACACACTTTCAAACTGACGCGCACGCTGCTCCTCTAACTCGCACAAAGGCACACGCTAGCACTCGTGAACATAGAACATACACATTGAAACGCACGTTTCACAATGACGCGCACAGCTTCTCTCTTAACACACACAACGATACACAAACATTAAATATGAGCAGATCATACAGTCAGACGCCCGCACTTAATTGGCAGTCAGGAGGCTCAGCTGCTCCTCTATCTGCTAAAGTGCACCTTCATCACACACCGCATACACAGCCTCTCTTCACTCTTCCTCAAGCCGCACACACACGCATACACGGACACACATTGTGCACAACCGGCACACACACTCACTGACATGCACGCACACACCGACGCACGCACACTCACACACACACACACACACACACACACACACACACACACACACACACACACACACACACACACACACACACACACACACACACACACACACACACACACACACACACACTTCTGCCGTGGAAACACAGCACTTGGGTCGCGAAGTCTCCATCCATTCCTGTCCACGTCAGTCAATGTCTCTGTTCGTACCAATTACCGGTCATTGTCCGTCATGGAAATGGGACGTCTCCCAGTTATTTAGGCGTTTTTAATGCGCTCGCCACAATTAATAAAGTCGTACCAACGGAATTAGAATCCGGGTCTCACAAAATATCGTACCAACGGAAATTAGAATCCGGGTCTCGGTCTACACATAGGCCTAATAATCGTACCAACGGAATTAGAAATCCGGGTCTCTCATACATAATAATATCGTACCAACGGAATTAGAATCCGGGTCTCACATAATATCGTACCAACGGAATTAGAATCCGGGTCTCCCATAATAATATCGTACCAACGGAATTAGAATCCGGGTCTCGCATAATAATATCGTACCAACGGAATTAGAATCCGGGTCTCACGTAATATAACTCGGGACTTGGCTTTAACAGAGAAGCCGTCTTTCCTCCCGAGGCGAACGTACCTCTTAGGCTGCTGGTGGGGCCTTCACAAATTAAACCTATAGGGGCTCTATCTGTCCTCCGCGGGAGGTCCCGCATCTAACCGGTCCTTACCGTCTCACCTCCTAATGGTTCCTATATAACTATGCAGAGCTTCGGATTTTATCAACAGGTTCTGCATACCTTTTGTTTGTGGAGCTCCGAGGTGAGACTGCAGGGATCGATCAAAGGCTGGCGGGGGTTCCGGGGCTCCTTTCTCCGCGTCCTCAGTTGGGGGAAGGCCAGCCACTCGTTCGAATCAGAAGGTTGCGTTGTTCAAAAAAATCCACGTCAGGGTCGCCAATTTGTTGGGAAAAATGGTGGTCTGGCCGTTCGGAGGAACTGAGACGGAGAAGGGAAGGACTATGTCGGTATAAAAATCCTCGACTTTATTCAGTGAAAAAGTTATACTGGTAACAAGTTATACTAATTATGAGCAGCAGTCTAAGAGGTAGGTTCGGTCTAATACCTTAGCGCGCGCTGAGGGACTCGTAGCTTCGCCTTGGAGCAAGGTTCTACTTCAAGTGACCCAATATGAGAAAAGGCGATAGTTTAAACTGAGTTTTTGCGCGTGAATGCGCGTTCTCGACGGGCCTGTTTTGTGTCATAAAGGGGGGTGAAATGCATGCCACTTGAGGCTATGCTGAGTGTGGGTACTTTACCTTGTGTTTACCCTAAAATCTTATGGTGGGCTGACTGTTGGTAAAGTAGTAATTTACTTGTTGTGGGAACCTGTGGATCTGGCTTTTCCTTGGGAGAAGAGAGCTGGTTCTTTCCTGTGTTCGTTAAATCTTTATGGTGGCAATGTGTTTTTTATGACCTGGGGCCCTGTTGGTGCTGGTTAGTTCGAGCCTAGTTAGAGTGTAAGGGGCCTGGTTAGAGTTATAAGGCCTATTAGAGTGTGTAATTAGAATGTAAGGGGCTTAATTTGAATGTAAGGAGTTTAATTAGAATGTAAAGGGGCTTAATTAGAATCTAAGGACCATCATATCCCGTCAACGTGAATGCCCCCACAGTTGATTTCTTTGTGCGCATCCAGTCAGAGTCCCGTTAGAAGCCCAGCGGCGACGTGAATGTATGTATTGTTTACATCTGGGGTTTGTTGTGACGTGAGGGGGGCGGGGGGGCTTTACTAGTAGCGCGCCTATTGTTCTGGGCGATGACGCGTTGTTGTGTCTAGGACCGGGTGGGTTTGAGGTTCAACCGCTTCTTCAGATGTTGTTGTTTTAACTAGACATAGTTCGCGTTTGGTGAACTTCACATTGAAAGACGTCGGCTAGATCTGAATAGTTGAAGTGAGATTTCAGTTAAAACATTCAAAATTGTTCTTAATCGTAAACATGGACCCTTTTTATGGACAGACTAGCTAAGGATGTTCCATCTTTTCTTTGTTGTGTTGGATGCTGCAGACAAAGCCTAGAATGCTTCATCTTGGAAGCAGACTCGCACTCTTTAGTTTAGGCTCTGGGGAGCCAGAAAATACCAAAGGCCAGAGTCTGAAGCCTTCACAAACCCCTCAGAACTTTCTGAAGTATGTCCGGTACGTATTTGTTAGGAACAACAAACTGCCCCTAAACTTCTCTGGTATCTGCACTTCTGCACTTTCCAAATCAACCAAATCCTAACCAATGGCGCCTTATTAATCAACTTTCAGAAAACTCAGTGGGTTGAAAAGTGAACATGTTTTCTGCAACCTGCGCGTCCCGAACCATCATCAAACCGCCTACGATGACATCAACATAGTCCTCCTCACAGGTGGGTTTCGATGACATCGTGTAAACTTCAACTATTTGCCGTTTTCCATGTCAAATAATGTGTCGTTTAAACCACAGGCCACACTTGTAACACATACAGATGTACTTGTATTGATACTGGTATGACAAAAACGTAATCTTTAAGGTTCTGAACGGTCTAGCCCCTCCACCATTACAGAACTTTATAAAGAAGAAATCCTCTAGAATAAATACCAGAGCGCAGTAACTAGAGGTGACTGTGAAATACAACGCCGCAAGACCAAATTTGGTCAAATGGTGATGTCCATCAGAGGAACACAGTCCTGGAATATATTACCATCTCGTTTTAGAGACCTTGCCACTTACACCACCTTTAAAAAGACCCTTAAACAGTGGTTAGTAGCAAGCCAGACCTGCTCTCATGTGTAACCTTTGGTCATTCAACTTGTGCTACATGGACTCTTGATGTGAATTGGGACCTATTTTGTGTGTTTTTGTGTGTTTTTTATCTATTTTGTATATGTATTTTTTGACTTGCCTTAGGACAACGGATGTAAATGACCAACTAAGTTAACTCCGGGATATTTATATTGATGCTCTGGCTGACATGTTGATTAATGTGCAATGTCCTAATCAAATAAATAAATAATAATAATAAAAACTAGGAGAATTGCAATCGGACAATATCAAATATCAAGGGAAACATATTTGATGCCGGTATGTGATGGCCTGTGTATCGATCCATACTTAATATCAAGCTGTCCCAAATAGTTACCACCAGAGTACACGCAGTCGGAAGCTGTACACCTATCGCGACTGTAATCGTAAGTGTTTCCGCTGTGAAGGCCGAGGGGTCTTCTGTCTGGACCTGAAGCCCTGGAGGGGCACAGTGGGGGCCCACCAGTCGGGCTGGCATGTGCAGCTTCGTCAGGAGGGCGGAGACCTCCCCAACACCTGCGTGGAGCAGGTGGACGACCCCATCCACGCCATCACGGTGAGACGTCACTCACGGTGTACCCTTCACTCACGGTAACCCACGGTAACACGTCCCTCACGGTAACCCACGGTAACACGTCCCTCACGTTAACTCGCTGTAACATAGTCATCTCTTGGTCACCTGTCACTCACGGTGACACGTCCCTCACGTGTTACAACGGTAACACGCCCCTCGCGGTAACCGGCCCCTCACGGTAATGCGTCCGTCGCGGTAACCGCGGTAACCCGTCCCTCACGGTAACACATCGCCGGAGGGGTACCGTCACGCTGGGCTTATTTTGCAACAGCCTCCCTGTTTCCGCGGTTCTACGTCAGTCCGATGACGTTCTCCGTCAGTCGGATTTGGAAAACATGACGTCAACGGTCAAATTTGTCACCGCAGACATTTCCCTGAAACAGTTGATTATTATTTTCCCCGAGCCGCCCGCGTGCTAAGCAGTATTCCGATTGACTCGCTAATTAATATGGAAATGGTTGAAACACACTTGAACGGGGGGCTCTTGAGGCAGACATTGTGCACGACGGAGTGAAGGGGGAAAGCCGGCAGGTGCCTAAACACAGCTGTCCCCCAGCCTGGCCCCCATTGAGAGGGCCGTGGCCCCTTGTTTTCTGCCTCTAGATGCGGGCCCTTCAAACCAGCAGGGCAGCACAAAACCGTCAGAGTTTAACCGAGCGATAAAGTTTGGGTTTGAAGTAGAAAAGCCGTTCAGATGTGGTGACGAATGCACTTGTGTGACTTAATCTGTGCACTTTGTTGTATAATGCTATACACTGTGGTTGGGGTGTTTCTGCGCTGCTTTTCTTAAGCATGTAAGTCCAGTAATGTTCAAGTATTTTGACTTTTTTGCCTATTTCATAATCAGACTGGTTCTAAATGTTCTGCCTGACTGAAATCCAGTTAATGGATCCAGTTAATGTGTCGTTTATACTAGGCGTTACACGTAAGGATGTATTGTCTGACTGATATCCAGGTTGGTCAACGGGTGTAACTTGAAGATTATATTCACATAATGGGTATACAAACATAGATTTAGCCAGTCATGATACACATACCTACACCCATACAACAAAAAAGTGTGGTGTGTCCCCAGACCAAGACGGTCAACCTGTGCCACCATCTGAAGAGGAGCGGCGTGTGCGTGCGGCAGAGCCTCTTCGTCCCCAGGGTGGTCTTCCTCTCTCCCGACTGTGATCTGGACCCGGAGCTGAGGAAGAGGAAGGAGCTGGTGTCCTACGAGCAGCTGGACCCCTTCCTTGCCTCCTTCAGGGAGAGCTATGTGGAGTGGTTGTCAGACGCTCTCACCCCCTCCTGGATCTCCGGTAAAAGAGAGAGAGGCTCTTTGGGTTTCGTCCGAACCTTTTGGTTGGTTGAAGCTGTTGCTAGATTTGAGTTGTGAGGCTCTATTTCTTTGTGTATGCGTTGAGGAATCTCAAGGAATATCTTTATACAGTAGTCGATAGGGTTCCTTCTCATTAGTAAAGGAATAGGGGCTAGGGTCAGGTGTCTTGCTCAGGGACATCTCGACACTCCAACTAGCAACCTTATGGTTACAAGTTTAGCCGGTCGACCCAAGTAAGGCGACAGTCAGCTCGTCGGATGCAGGTGTCTCGCTCAGGGCCACCTCGACGACTCGAACCAGCAACCCCTCCGGTTATGATTCAACCCTCTCCACCTCTTGATCTGTGTCCTCCCGCTCCCACCCCCTCTCTCACGTCGTTGGTCTTCCTCCTCCGGGCTCCAGGGCGCCAGTCGTACCGGCAGCTGGAGGCGGTGCGGGGGTTGCTTGGCCGGGCGGGGACCTGGGACCTGCTGCAGCTCCACGGCGGGGAGCAGCTCCGAGGGGACTACCAGGGCTGCCCGTACGTGGCCCTTGACCGGCAGGAGACCGGCACGCTCGAGTTCTCCGGCGCCAAGACCCTGTCTCCTGATTCGCTGTGGGCTCTGCTGGGACACGCCCCTCGGGTAAGGGCACTTAACAAAGCTAAACCGACGTAGTGCGCTAAATAGCACCGCTACGTCCTCAGTTAGTGTTTTAGGTCCATGATACTGTTCCTAACATCACCAGCAGGTGGCAGTAAAGCCGTGTTTTGTAGCGCTACATCTTGAAGCTCACCGGGATTGTACAGATGGCTATAAACTCAATAAGGATGACCCAATCCCATATTTTTATCTGTAAAACATAATAATTCAAGATCAGCATTTTTTCACTAGATTGAATACACTTGCAACTCCTGAAGCTTCCTTTGAGAATGAATCGCATGTTCCATACTCGAGCATGTACAAAAAAGGAAATTTATGCTATTAACTACAAGGTAATGTGCCATACATACTCAAGAAACATATGAAGCTAATCCAGTTGTACTGACGGAGCCTCCAACCGAGATCTATTGTGTAGAACCCATTAATCACAGAACAAGCATGGGTGTGGGGGGGGGGGGGGGGCGGGTATGCCTTGTCGGTCTTTAAGTGTCTTGGACAGCACCCTTCTTTGCTAATATACACACAGAGCTCTAATTATATACGCCCTGGCTATTGTGCCCCCACAAGGCGCTCGTTAGCGACTCTCAGGTGATGGAATACGGAGATAATTGAGCCGCCCAAAGGGCACGTTTAGTTCCATTAGCTGGCTTTGTGGAGTCCCTTGGATGCCGCGTGTTTGTTTTGTCGCCAGGAACGTTAATGAACGTGATTTAACAAGGGATGTCCTGCCCCTGGGTGAGACGGGGAGAGAGAGAGAGAGAGAGAGAGAGAGAGAGAGAGAGAGAGAGAGAGAGAGAGAGAGAGAGAGAGAGAGAGAGAGAGAGAGAGAGAGAGAGAGAGAGAGAGAGAGAGAGAGAGAGAGAGAGAGAGAGAGAGAGAGAGAGAGAGAGAGAGAGAGATAAACAGACAGACAGACAGACAGACAGACAGACAGACAGACAGACAGAGTGAGCACATTTCCATTCCAAAAAAGCCCTTTGAGTCTTGAATCTCTCGATCTTTTTTCCTGGCTCTTCACTCACTACTACACTCTGAGGGTTGAGCCTGGGTCCTGGCTCTTCACTCACTACTACACTCTGAGGGTTGAGCCTGGGTCCTGGCTCTTCACTCACTACTACACTCTGAGGGTTGAGCCTGGGTCCTGGCTCTTCACTCACTATCATACTCTGGGTACTGTTCAATTGGGATGAGGTGGGAACAGGTCTGAATTCTTTGCCATTCAGAGAGTGGTTGTGTGGGTGTGGTCCTTCGGTAAATCTTTCATTACATATTGAACAGCCTTGGCCGCACGCGCGCGCGCGCGCGCGCACACACACACACACACACACACACACACACACACACACACACACACACACACACACACACACACACACACACACACACACACACACACACACACACACACACACACACACACACACACACACACACACACACACACACACACACACACACACACACACGTGCAGGATGTCATTCTGTTCCCCCATCCCTGGTCCCTGGAGACCCCGACTGTACAGTCTTGTCCAGCTGCTGTACATTCGATCCATGGTCCAGCGGTCCCCAAACTCTCTGACCACCACCGGCACACCCCCCCCCCCCCCCATTAAGACACGCTCCGTAGACTGCAACCGAAAAACGGGATCGCCGTGCATGGAGGCTGGCATCCGTCCCAAGGATTCGGATTCTTCCGATGCAGAAGAAAAATCGGACATAAGAACGTTAACGTTCTGCATCAGGGTGAAGTGCATTCATCATGAATGTAAGTCATTTTTTTTTACCTATTGAAATACTTTAATAAAAACTTTTAAATTGTAATGGGTAGGGATGAATTCGGAATGTAAAACAGTTTATTAAGCACTTGAACTTTTGTTTCTCTAGCTAATCCAATTTCGCTTGTTTTGCTTTGAGTGTCTCTCAACCTAACTTTAAAGACGCCTTGGAGAGCAGCATCCCCTAAACGACCAAATGGACCAACGGGAAAGGCCTGACTTTGTAGTAAGATCAGCGACAAAATTACAATAAGGACGGAGGGCGGAGGTTGGGTGTGGGTCACCACTGGAAGTGTGAGGTTCGGTGGATCACCCTTCAATCCTAGTGAAATAAAGCACTTAGCTTGTATACGCAGCAGCTGTTAAGCAACTCAATAGCTCCCCAGACGCCTTCCCGGAGACGTGGTGATAATGTGCGCCTTTGATTTGGGGTTTGTAAACACGGCCGGCGAGAGGAGCTGTGATACGACTTGAAAGTTTCCCCTTGCGCTGCCTGTGTGTGGGTTCAGGGCGGAGAGACTGAGCCGATATATATACGCGCCATGCGGCCAGTGAGCGTGCCTTTGTATTTTCGCTGCGTGTTTTCCCCTCTGACGGTGATTGTGTTTGGAGCGTGTGAGCGATTGAGTAGGATCACGTACATTTTTTAATTATGGTCTATATTCTAAGATCCCAGTACTGGGTTTATTCAATTTGTATGGATATGTTGGTAATTTGTGCGAGTGTGTGTGAGTGTATGGGTGCTTGCACGTGCGTGCATGTGTGTGTGCGTGCGTGTGCATGTATGTGCTTGTGTGTTTATTAGCAACTGCGGGGAAAGAATACATCCTTTTCTGAAATGGCTCAATACACATGTTTGTTGATTGAGCTATTTCTGTACGTACTCGCTATTCCCTGCCTTTGATAGAAACCACAGATGCACACAGGTTTGACAATACCTACCTGTGTCCCTCTCAGCCCCCCCCCCCCTCCATAATCACCGCTGGCTTAGCGCTCGTGATGGCGTGTCTGAGACGCTGCGTTCCTCCTGACGGTAACCCGACGACACGCCTCCCGTCTGATTAATTGACCCAAAGCCACTGGGGCGCTAAGTGGTAATTTGTCTCCCCTCACACACACACACACACACACACACACACACACACCTCCAACATCGGACTGGACAATGGTAAACAGGGAGAGAGTGCGAGACAAAAAGAGAAGCCCCAGGCCGGGTTGTCAAAGTCTCTCTCTCTCTCTCTCTCTCTCTCTCTCTCTCTCTCTCTCTCTCTCTCTCTCTCTCTCTTCTCTCTTCTCTCTCTCTCTCTCTCTCTCTCTCTCCTCTCTCTCTCTCTCTCTCTTCCTCTCTCTCTCTCTCTCTCTTCTCTCCTCTCCCTCTCCTCTCCTCTCCTCTCTCTCCTCTCCCTCTCTCTCTCCTCTCCTCTCCTCTCCTTCTCCTCCTCTTCTCTCTCCTCTCCTCTCCTCTCCCCTCCTCTCCTCTCCCTCACTCTCTCCCCCTCTCCATTTATTCACGACGTCGTCGTCCCAGCTGCCGGGCATTCCTCCCGGCCTGGCCGTCACCCGGGCTGCGAGTGGCGTCCGTGGCGCCCGCAGCACGCGGCGTTACCTGGACATAAAGGGTGTGGAGCGCAGAGGGCTTTGTGGCTTTATGAATAGACCCGGACGCTGGACTAGGAGCCGGTCCTTAGCGAAGCCGCCAGTGCCTTGTGTTGAACACAGAGAGAATGTTAGGGTCAGGGTGTTCACAGCCAGTGTATATTTTTTTTGCACGACAGCAAATGCAATTTATGAGCAAGGAAAGTCTTGATGTATAGTGTGATAGATACACTGATTTCATGGTAATATCAGAAGAACAACAGCCAAAGTGTGTGTGTGTGTGTGTGTGTGTGTGTGTGTGTGTGTGTGTGTGTGTGTGTGTGTGTGTGTGTGTGTGTGTGTGTGTGTGTGTGTGTGTGTGCGCTCGCACGGACACCTCAATAGTAATCATTCTCAAAAATGGAAGCTGTCACTGATGTTTTTTCTGTGCAGGCGTTGTGTTCGACAAGCCCTCCAGCACACCTAGGGAAGATTAATGTGGCGCTGATTTCACTGAGAAGCAGAGACGAATGTGCTGCGCTCTCTGCAGTAACTCAGAGTTAGGCTATATCGGGAACATTCAGAATTTCGACGGAGGATCAGAAAAGCTCCGTCGATGGAGAGAAAAAAAGATCGACAAACCTGCTGTTGTGTTCGCAATTTTTATCTCAAGCACGCATATTACCTTGATGGAATGATTCAATCTCGCGCAAAAATAATAATTAAATAAAGTTTCCAACAAACAGTGCAGACATTGCTTATTACAACGAGCAAAACACAGGAAATTACCATCGTTTCTTCTTTTAGATTCCCCGTAATTGAAACAAGGCCCCTCTTGAAAAAAGGAATCCAGGATGCGAAATAATTTGCGCTAAAGAGCGTGTGTAGGAAGGACGCCGAGAAGGCAAACCAATTATAGACGTGAAGAGCGCCGACCGCGGGACTACAAGTGTCTGATTCGGACTCGTTAAGACTCTCGTCGCGGGCATCAGCCATCGCCCGCCTCATAATAGGCTGTTATTAAACTTGGTAAATCAATTTTTTTTAATGTGAGGACCGCAGTTGCGCTCCGTCTTTGTGGGTCTCATGGCTGCGAGAGCGTAATTCCAGAGAGCTCTTGAAGTCTCTCTTTTGTTAATTCAGTTAAACATCAACACGTCGGTGCGTTGTGGTTTTCCATATTTCTATTTAACACCGGGGCAGGGATGAGCGTATCGCTGTTTGAGATTTAGATGTGTGAATTTATAACTGGGTTTAAAAAAAAACACTCCAAAAGCATTAATATTCAACATCAAAGACAGTCCCTCCCTGCATTGTAAGGCTGGTGTTAAGACATAACAATAGTATTACATGCATGGTAGCAAAACCAATAGGTTGGCCAAAGTACAATTTAAGACCACAATCACATGCAAATATATTCCCAGATGTAGATTTATATAACAATCTAACAATAAAATCAGAAGAAAATAAGAGTTTACAGGGATACATATTAAGGCATCTAGCATTTAAATTCGTCTGATGTGCAAATGCTTTCTTTATCTTGATCTTTCTGGTTCTGGTATGCTCAACCCTCATATTTCTCCCTATTTTCTTGGAATTTCCATCCATTTTTCATTGATTTCTTGAACAGCCGTTTCTAGTTCTCAGCATGGATCCGTGGAGTGGTTGAATGTGGTGGTGGTGTCTCCTGGTCCACAGAGCAGTTATCATCCTAAGGGACTCATGAATAATGAATAACCCAGGGGGACTTAATTACACTTTCAAATCCTGTGGCCTCATCAATGGGCCCACGTGACATGGCTTCAACATACGTGTGTGTCTCTCGGTCTGTGTATGTGTGTGTGTGTGTCTGTGTCTGTGTCTGGTCTGTCTGTCTGTCTGTCTGTCTGTCTATGTCTGTCTGTCTGTCTGTCTGTCTGTCTGTCTGTCTGTCTGTCTATCCTGTGTGTCTGTCTGTCTGTGTGTGTGTATCTATCCTGTCTCTCTGTCTGTCTGTCTGTGTATGTCTGTCTGTGTGTCTGTCTGTCTGTGTGTGTGTGTATCTATCCTGTCTCTCTGTCTGTCTGTCTGTCTGTCTGTCTGTCTGTCTGGCTGTGTGCATATGCGTGTGCGTGCATGCGTACGTGTGCGTTTGTCCATCCTGTAAATCTTTTTATATCCCGGCCACCTGTCTGAGCGTAACCAATAATTGGCCTTTGAATGATTTTTAGTCATCGAACGCCGAGGCTAATGCACTGACTCTCCCAGCCCTGGCCGGCCCGATGCGCGCAGTGCAGCATACAGCAGGTATAGCCACGTAATTGCCGGGCCGTGCCATCTGTTACAGTTATGCGAAATTAGGGATAAATTAGTTAGCGGACACTTTGGCCCATTGTCTATTGTTTTGATAATCACCCTTAATAACGGACCGCATCAATATGGTCTTTAAACCCGATTTGTTGCTTAATGGAGTCAGATGGGGGCAGTCAGTGTGTGCTCGGGGGCTAATCCTATTAGAGATGTTTGTGAAGAGCAAATTAAATCAGTCATAGATTGTGCCCTCTCAAGTCTGCCAGACGACCAGACCCATTGAAGAGAAAAAGGGGGGGGATTCATATTTGAACCTCCCACAGAAAATGCACTTATGCGGACAGGAATAAAGTCAGAGTTGGGTGAATGGATGGAGAGGGCTCTAGCCGGGACCCTAATGGCTTCCTGCCAGCCTGGGCGGCTTGGAAGTCGAGAAAGAGATATTCAGCAGCGACCCCTCCACCCCCCCCTCCCAACAGGCCAGACCCCCTTCGATGAAGAGGGAACTTCCCAGACAGAAGTTTAATTTCATACGCGTCTCTTCTCTAAAAACACACATGTGGCCCCCCGACGATTGTCTTTTGTTCTGCGGTCCCTGGCCCAGACACACGGTGTTCATACGTCTTTATCCCTCTGATGTCGGCCCCTAAGTGGCTCCTTTTATAACGACAACAGAGCACTTTGAAGATGTGGTCCCCCCAGTCCTGATCCTCCTACCTTGTGGACAGGAGGGCGCGGCTCCTGCTGGGCGCGGCTCCAGGTGGGCGTGGCTCCAGGTGGGCGTGGCTCCAGGTGGGCGTGGCTCCAGGTGGGCGTGGCTCCAGGTGGGCGTGGCTCCAGGTGGGCGTGGCTCCAGGTGGGCGTGGCTCCAGGTGGGCGTGGCTCCAGGTGGGCGTGGCTCCAGGTGGACGTGGCTCCAGGTGGGCGTGGCTCCAGGTGGTCGTGGCTACAGGTGGTCGTGGCTCAAGGTGGACGTGGCTCCAGGTGGTCGTGGCTCCAGGTGGTCGTGGCTCAAGGTGGACGTGGCTCCAGGTGGGCGTGGCTCCAGGGGTGTTGTCCCCGGTCCCTCTCTGCCGGCGAGTGCGGTGGTGGGACACGGCGGGGAACAAAGAGCCGCGGCCTTCTGAGGACGGTGTGCCGTTACGCTCACTGCGAGTTCACCTGAAACGCGGCACCCGTCGCTCCCAGCGAGGGACGCTCCCCAACCCCACCCCAACCCCCCCCCACCATCTACCACCATCCCACCCCCATCCCCCCCCTCCACCACCATCCACACCATCCCCCCCCCACATCTCACCACTCACCTCCCCCCCCCCCCCCCCACATCTACCACCACCCCACCCCATCTACCACCATCCCTACCCCCCCCCCCCCCCCTCTCCCCAACTACACAGCCCCCACTGAGATTCCTTCGGCCTCATGAAGGGCAGAACCTCTCAAGTTGAAACGAGCGGAAATTACGCGCGGGTGGCGACACGTTCCTGGGCCATTAGTGGTCGTTAGCGAGGCGCATCGTCGCACCTGTCACACCTCTCGCTCACACGAGTCTGCAGAGCTGAGGAGGAAGAGCGGACGTCAGTGTTCAGGAACAACAATGTCGGGTCATTGTCAACGCATTTGAACGTTTGCTTTGACTTAAAAGGTGCAGCGTTCAGAACTGAGTGGCATCTAGCACAACTGAATAGCCCCGCCCCCTGACTTTAGGCTATTTAACTTAACTCAAAATGTTAAATTCAATCAATTGATAATGGGTTTCGTAAAGCACACTGCAGCGTGAGCTCAACCCAACTGACCCAACCCAAACGCAGCCATCCCTTATCATCCCGGGGTGAGGAGTGGTTCCTCTGAGTTCACAGGCGAGCCGGGAGCCGACCCCAGTGGATTTATGACTGTCGTTGGAGTAGGTGGGCAACACCTCGACTCATTGCGATGAGATGAGTGATGTGACTGGTGATTTGGAAGTCAACTGTCAACCCCCCCCCTAGCATAGCAGACGCCCCCCCACCCGCCCTGACTCAGAAAGTGAGAGAGGGAGCACAGAGACGACATGGTTAAATGAGCTCATGGACCCCTGTGTGACACCCCTACCCATACTCCCAGGGCCTGTACACACACATACATACATGTACACACACACATGCATGCACACGCAGACATGCTAGTGCACGCACGCACGCACGCACACACACACACACACACACACACACACACACACACACACACACACACACACACACACACACACACACACACACACACACACACACACACACACACACACACACACACACACACACACACACACGTACTCACACTCAACTCACACGCACACACTCAAACCCGGAGTTGTATACACACACGTACACACAGACGCATAATTACACAGACGTACACACGCCACACACACCAGACACCAAATCGGGTGGTCTTGCAAACGTGTGAAACGGCGTTCACTTTGACAGAGCGTCGTTCAGAGCTGTCTGTCGTGGGGTATGGGTGTCGGTGTGAAACAGCGTTGGGGTGCATGGATCCATTTCAGCTCCTGTCTGGAACACAGCCGGAGAATAAAGGGGTCAGGTTGGGGCCCAGTCGACCTTCAGTTGACTTATTTTTCTACGCACCCAGAAAAAAAAAAAGTGAAATTCCTTTGGCGGAGGAATATAGTGGGACCGTCCCCTTCCCCGGGGCCCCCAGGGGACCATCCTCTACCCTTCACCGGGGCACACAGGCGGGGGCCCTCATCTTACCAACACAGGTATGCACCGGGGGATTACAGGCCCGTCGGACTCGGAAAGCCCCGCCCTGCCGCTCGGCACTTCAAACTCCCCGGCCCCCGGGACACGCGATACCTCTGATCCGCGTCCTCAAGACGCTCGTGTCCCGGTAGCTCTGGGCGGCCGACATGCAACGACGTATTCCCCCGAACGTGACTCGGTATTCCCACAGACGCCTTGAAGGGCAGAGTGGACCGCACAGAGCTCCGCCTCTCTCTCCTCTCCTCTCGCGTCCGACTTGTGCTTTGATTTGGTGCCAGGGACGCGGGTTCGCTCGGCGCCGTCCCTCCACCCCTCTCCTGTGGAGTAGCGGTTTGTGGCACGGAGGAAGTGATTAAAGCGAGATGTAATGTGTGGCGTACCTGCTTGTTCTTTTTGAAGTCGGATGAGAAAAGGGAAAAAAAGGGGGTTCTGCGGTCTTGTTTTTTGTCTCCGTTCCGTCCCGTCTCGTTTAAACGCGGCAGTATTTAAGATACGTATATCGAAGCATTCCGGTTTGTTTATCGGTCATTATCTCATTAAAAAGCTATTCCGTCTGTATTTTTTCCTCTTTCTTTCCTCTCGCACTTTCTTTCTCTTTCCCCTTGTGTCTCCCTCGGTCTACACGCTAAATAATTACCGCTAAAAGGATGCCCGCCGCAAAATTGCGGCAGCCTTTTGTTGCGGATAATAAGGTTAGCCGCGAGAGTGTGCAGGTGTTGCTGTGGGTGTGCAGGGGCAGGGGGGGGGGCATTTCCATCTTGATCATATCCATCGTGGGGGGGTGGGGTTGGGGGGGGGGGGGGGGGGACACCACACTTCGCATCGGCCCCAGAGCCCACAAACCTTTTCACTATTAAAATGATCATGTTCAACAGCGGACAAAGAGAAGAGGGGACGACTCCAGAGTAGGGCATTTTCTCCCACCTCCCGCGCTTATCTGGCTTTTGATGTCTCCGTAATAAAAGGCCCATTGGGCCGGAACAATGAGCGCCGAGATGGACAAGAGCTGATATACTGGGCCCCGACCACCGCGGCCATTAACTAACAGGCCGGGGCATTATGGAGGGACGGAGATGAAAGAACATTGGGGGGAGGAAATAAAGATTGAAAAATTGTCTGCGGCTAAAGTGAATGGAGGAAAATGTGAAAAGACGTCTGCGTCGTGTTCTGTTATCCCGGCTGAATGCGGCGGCCCAGAGAGAGGGAGAGAGAGGGAGAGAGAGAGAGAGAGAGAGAGAGAGAGAGAGAGAGAGAGAGAGAGAGCGAGACGAGAGAGAGAGTGAGAGATGAGAGAGAGACTGCGAGAGAGAGAGAGAGCAGAGAGAGGCGGCAGAGAGAGAGAGAGAGAGAGAGGAGAGAGAGAGAGAGAGAGAGAGAGAGAGAGAGAGAGAGACAGTTTGGCTTTTCTTCACCGGTGAATGTGGTTTGATTACCTTCACGGCTGAATCTGGTTACAGCCGTTATTATGGGATGGAAGCACGTCATGGAAACAAAAGGAAAACATGGTCAATTCAATTTAATGTCAAAGTTTGGGAATTTAAAAGCAGGGAGCATGTGTGTAACGGATGCAGCCTGTTCCGGGCAATAATCTAAATATATTTTTTCAGTAATTTGAAGGCTCATAATTACATCCGTTAAAAAGTAGCGAACATGACACAAGCACAACACATTTTCATTGAGTCGTTTGAGTTGCAGTCACGTCATGTTGACCACCCCGCAGCAGCGATCAGCTTGCCGTTGGTCCGTTGCGTGTTGAGGATTGGGAGCCGGTTGATACAAAAGGAAGGGAGCCAGGGGCCCGAAGCAACAGCTGGTCCAGGCAGAGGTCAAAGGTGAAGGCCAAGGCTGTCTGTCGGGGTTCAGGCACGGGGTCAAGAGGTTGGGGGTCATGACCCAGACTGAGACCCAATCAAAACAGGAACAGTGGCCTCTTTGACGGAGGACCATTAAGGCCCCGTCCCTACCACAGCGACCAGGGTTTGATTCCCGCCCGTGGTCCTTGGCTGCATGTCTCCCCCTCTCTCCCCCATACCTTCCTGTCTTACCCATTCTACAATAAAAAGAATAAAACCCTCAAAAAAAACAGCAGCAAACAAATAAAGGAAAATAAAAAACTTCCAACTCGAGTTCTTGCCCTGTGTGCTGTTTGGTCGTGTCCTGACTCTCCCCTGCTATCTTCTCCGTCTCTCTCCGTCTCCTCCAGGTGACGGTGAGGATGTACAAGCGAGGTGCCCGTGGCTGGCTGGGCAAGACCCAGAGCGCCAGCGCCACCATCCCCTCCAGCACCCTGGTGCTGTTCAGGCTCAGCGGTGAGGACACCGAGGCCAAGATCCCAGCTGGCTCAATCGACAGCATCACCCTCAGCATCTGACCGCACCCCCCTCCCCACACCAGTCCACCCAACCCCCCCCCAGTCCCAGTCCAACCCCCAGTCCACCCCCCCGAGTCACACACCCCCCCCCACCCGAGTCCAACCCCCCCCCACCCGCAGTCCCAACCCCCCAGTCCACCCCCCCCAGTCCACCCCCCCCCCTCCCCGAGTCCAACCCCCCACCACCCCAGTCACCCACCCCCCCCCTTGGCTCAGAACCCCAGGAGTGTAGATGTTCATTGACGGTTTTGCCTTATTCCCCGCTGAGACGATTATGAAGGGTTCTGTGTGTGTTTGTGTGCACACGGAATCGCGGAGACACTCTCCAACGCCGCACGCGTTCACCGCGCACTCCACCGCGGACGGGCGCGCTCCAGCGCGTGTTGTGTTAGCGAGCACCGTTGAGGCAATTAAGCCGAATTAGCCTCTCTGATTGTTTTGAACGCTTAGGGCGTGCCCACACCCTTCACAGCAGCCGTTAGTGATCCATTACGTCGTTCCGCCGAAGCCAGCCGATGTTTGGAAGTGTTTTTTTGAAGTCTTAATTGTTGTCGGATTGTAATGTGACGAGGAGCAGGGGAGAGAGCCGTGATTGATGATCTGTTCAGAACGTCTTCAAGCGGTACGGGAGGTGCTTTATTAATATGCCAGGCCCTAACGAGGGGATAAGGGCATGTTGAAGAGCGCCCTGGCACAGTTATCATCAGCAGCACTCCTCGGTAGCTTCAGCCACTCTTGTATCGGCTACGCGGCACATTGGGCTGCGCTAACAGCTAGCAGTTATGTTTAGTGTACCTGGCAGTGGGCAAAATGGAGTTATTTCCATCAAGATATCGGAGCATTTTGCTAATCCAATAGAAAAGGCTTTCTGTTCGGATGCGTATCTGTGTGCATGGCATCTCTCTACCTGAAACATCGTTAGGCTATACTCTGGGTCCTCAAGTTTTTCGCTAATGTCTGTTTACAAATTTGCCCGAGGTGCCAATCTCCGGCAATTGTGGAGAACACCACTCCCCACATCTGACCATCGGACAGGGTGATTCTGTGTGTTTTTAGAGGTTTGCAGGTTAGGCATAGGCTACTCTTCCCAGAAGGCCACTTTCAGCCAAGAGAACACTCTTTTAGCCATAACTTTGTTGGGTTGAGTGGTGTTATTGCTTATCAGGAGGACTTACTCTAACTCTTTCTCACAATCTAGGTGTATGATTGCACCTAATACGTTTACGTATGGACTATTGCCCAAACTTTACATTAGAGTGGTCTCAGGAAACGCATTCTGGATCCATCAGTCCACAACTTGTCTTTTATAAAGGGGGATAATGGGATTTTCCTCAGGGTTTGGTTATTGAAGTGGTCTCGCATCACAGCGAACTGGTGCACTTTTTTAAAACAGCGAAGGGTTAAGGCTCAGGGGTATTTAAGGCAAAGTGGGTTAAGGTTAGAGACTTTTGTAACCACTCTAGATTGTGTTCTCTCATGCATGTTGGTTTCATTTTGTTGACATATACCTTTTTTACCGTCATATTGTAGTCACTTTGTGAAAGTTTTGTATTATTTGCCTTTCAAAATAAAACTATCGAATGCAACGATTGGAGTCATTATATGGACGGTTAGATTCTACATTCTACATTCTAGAAGGTCAATCTTCTAGAATGTAGAATGTTCTAGAATGCAGAAAGTCTTTGAATGTTTGTTGATCCTAGAAAGTAAACCTTCGAGAATGTTCTAGAGTGTAGAACGTTCTCGAATGTTCCTTCTAAAAGGTAAACCTTATAAGGGTCTCCTTCGGAAACCACGACGACTCAACGCATTAGCTACAGTTCTGCGCCGCACTCCCCCACCCATGCAGCAGTTGGAACACATTTCCATCGAGTCGTCTCCCTTATCTGAACATATCTTGTGTCTCAGCGATAGTCTTATTAAAGGTGTGTGCGCTTGTAGGCTAAAACGACAACAAGGGAGGCATGGCGGTTGGCGGGTGGGGGGGGGACGACAAAGGGGACTCTGTGGGGTTATGTTTGGGCCACTGGGGAGCGGGGGGATCGGAGCGGTAATGTTCATGGGGACCCGACCAGAACATAATGTAAGACGGTAAACCAACCCCGTGCGCGACTCCTTCCGGATGTGGGATCAATGAGGGTTCTGTCGGAGCGGGGGAACCTGCTGGGTGTCAGGTTCCGGTGCAGTGAAACCCCATAGAACACGGTGTTTGTGTTTTTTTTCAACATGAAGGCACGTCTCCACAGAGACTAGAGCTGAGCGACCAGCTCAACAACAGGTTAGGTCTGATGGCCTGCTGGTGTGGATGGGTGTAAGTCAGTAATCGGCCAACAAGGTCGCCCTGCGTGGTTTGTCCGGTCAGCGGCGACAACAGAAGGTCATGACCCCCCCTTGTTGGGGCCAGGTGTCCAACTTTGACCCCTAGACCGCAGAGCAGTCATTCAGCACCTCGCTCTAGGGTTTCAAGGCCAGGTCACCGTGTGACCTTTCTCTGTTAAGACTGGACACTCGGGACTGGAAGCAGCCGAGACTTAAGATCTCTCCGTGGAGCGACGCAGGAAACTGCCTTTTGTGCTGCGTTTATAATTTATTCGCTGCTACTTTTGATTGTTGAGTATTCTCAGCAGCACTCGTAAGTCCCTTTGGATAAAAACGTCTGCTAAATGACGGCATGTAAATGAAAGAGAAAGCGTCCCGATAAGCGACATCTACACTCTCTTTTAATAGTCTCCATACACTAAATGCTCAGAACAAGGTTAGGGTCAACATGCTCTTCTTGGCGGTATATTAGATATGGGATTCGCCGAGAACAGGCCTGTTATCTCTGAAGAGCCCTAGAGGAGAAATTGTGTTGTTCTACGACTTTAACCTTCTACAGTGAATGTTGTGCTTCCACGTGTGCTCGAGAAACCGAGAGAGAAAGGCGATCGCGCCCCCTCATAAATAATATGGAAGCAGAAGCATTCAGTCTGGTACTTGCCATGCATGTAACTTGATTGAAAACAGCTTTCCAATCTCATATGGTTATTATTGTATATCGCCACTGTTCATTTCTAGCTGCTTTTTTTTTTTAATGTTTTTGTATGTTATAAAGATCTTTGTTGAAATTATGATTGAAGCCTGTAACTCAAATCACTCATGGAGTTTATGTCCATACTTTACTCTGTATTTAGCAAACCATCTCTTATGAACGTCACCATTTGTTAACAACGCATTTCTGAGACTTCATCTACCTATTTCAAGCTGGTGGTGGTTAAATTCCTACGGTTTGTTACGTTGAGAGCGGGAATAGAACGAGACCTTTTCGTCCCCTCTTTAACACTGTCCATACCAAGGAAGCCTATTGAAAAGCACAATAAGGAAACTATAAAAATATAAATATAAAGCCATGGAGACGTAGTGGGGATGACAGGGTAAAATACACCTCATTTCTGTACTTTAACTAAAATAAGACATCAATACAACCCTGGATGTGGAGCCCTGGCTGCGAGGAGGAATGACCGTAGGCCTACTTGAGGGAGACCTACGAGGCAACAAAAGGAAGAATGCAAGTGAAAGACACGAAAGGCTCTGTTCCAATTACTGCTGAAAAGGGGCCCTGGGCTGGGCCCCTCTCTCCGTGCCTCCCCGTCCCTGTGAGGCGCTGTTGAAGGAGATAGGCGTACGTTTTAGTGGTAGGGGAGAAGCTAGCGTCGACCGTCAAGAGGATCGCTTCATGTCTGCAGGTGTAGAGTGTTCAGTGTCACTAAGGAAAGGCTCTAAAATATCCGATACCAAGCAAATGAAGACAATATAAAATTGTTACCCGTTTGTTCTTTAAGGAAACTTGATTAACCCTCCTTTAAACAAACTTAGGAGCCGTTTTTAGGGTAGCCTAGCAAATCGTTTGCTAAAAAATCAACTGATGCCGACAGGATTTCTTTCCTGGCTGTTGAATAGCACCTTTTTTATTTGACCTTTTCACTGGCACTGAGGTAGCTCTGTCTGTCTCTCTCTCTGTCCCTGTCTCCTTCTCCGTCTCCCTCTTCCTCTCAGTCTCTCCCTCTCCCTCTGTCTCTCTCTATGTCAATCTCTATGTCTGTGTGTGTGTCTCCCTCCCCCTGTCTCTCTCTCTGTCTGTGTGTGTCTCCCTCCCCCTGTCTCTCTCTCTCTGTCTGTGTGTGTCTCCCTCCCCCTGTCTCTCTCTCTGTCTGTGTGTGTCTCCCTCCCCCTGTCTCTCTCTCTGTCTGTGTGTGTCTCCCTCCCCCTGTCTCTCTCTCTGTCTGGGTGTGTCTCCCTCCCCCTGTCTCTCTCTCTGTCTGTGTGTGTCTCCCTCCCCCTGTCTCTCTCTCTGTCTGTGTGTGTCTCCCTCCCCCTGTCTCTCTCTCTGTCTGTGTGTGTCTCCCTCCCCCTGTCTCTCTCTCTGTCTGGGTGAGTCTCCCTCTCCCTATCTGTGTGTGTGTGTCTCCCTCTCTTCATAATACAATGTATATTTAGGTTTATACTTACGAACAACCATCCTCTTTCCCATATAGCTTCATTAACACGTTCCCCTGACCTCTGGCACACAACGCGCCTTCCCCAAAAAAGAGTAAATGACAGGAGGCAGACCATAAGCAAGGTATGATGATCAATAGATAAACATGAGGGCTGCGTTCAACGCTCCTAGTATGGCTGTAGAACTGCCCCCACACACACACCCACACACACACACACACACACACCCCCATCTGGAGGTCTGCTGCCTGCCACAGACGTGGAAAACAAATGGAGTGGCCCGGGGCACAGGCCATCAATTATAACATAATGTGTGGATGATGATGAATATACCCCCGGCCTCCCTGTGTTACCGATGTCACGCACACATAAACACCATTAGGTAAACGCATCGATCGCTTTTGCTCGCATTAGTTTACTTGGCTTGCCGTTGAATCGATGTGGAAACATTCTATTCCACCCCATTGGAACCCGAGATGTAAATAAGAATAATAATAATAGTTTGCATTGATTTCTGCTACGTTCGGGCTTGTCATGCACTGTGTGATTAGATGATGACTCTGCTGGCCTAATGTATCGTCACAGGTAAAGGCCTAACCACAAAGAGCATGACCGCAATTATTGGTTTTTAATTTACGGCATTTGTAGTTTCAAATAAGAGAATCGACATCATTATGTAAAGCGGTTAACATTTGGCCCATAAAATGTACCTTTTTGTTTAACTCGTACAATAATAATGATATTAAGATGCATCGTTCGCAAATCAATGTCATCTCACAGATTAAACTAATCTTAAAACCCCCTTTTTGCTCCTCCACCAGGCGGGGCTGTCCCTGGTGTTCCAGCTCCCCAACACCCAGTAGTGCTCCCAAAACGCTTAGTTTCCGGTCCCGTAGAGCCGTGTGACCAGTGATTGACTCCCCCACAAATGTCAATGAACACAAACAGCACCAAAGAATCCATTCCCTGGGCATCACGTAGAGTCATGTGATACTGAAAAGAACGCCATTGCTAAAGACCATTGCTAATATACTGTATGTAATGCGCTGCATTGATTAGCATACGTTATTAGGAAGCAGACCAGACTATGAATGCACTGCAATCTCGTTTATTTGATCATGATAACCACAAGTTGCTTTGAACTGACCGGGAGTATTCATATCTGTTTTTACTCCCGGTCACTGAAACTAGTTTAGGTTAAATGGGTGTACTTCGGGAGCGGGGAATTCGGGCAATAAGTGCCTGTGGAGGGGGGCTGAAATGGAGACAACGTCGTCAGCGGTGATCTGGCCGTCGGTGGCCGGCGGCCACAGGCAACCCGAGCCTCAAAGACACACAGGTGCATTAGTTCTGCTAGGCTAACCGTGAACGCTAATTGCAGGAAGGACAAACTGTAGCCCTGTGGTCATGAACCCATTAAATAACACGCAGGATCTAATATCTACACACAGCCAGCGCAAGGCAGGATAAAGGAGCCGCTCGGCCTGTCACTTTAAATAGGGATAACAAGCCCCCCACCCCCCATGGACCAATACCCCTGCCCTGTTTGGGACCCTGCTTGGATGACCATATAAAGAAGCTGCCTGTCACTCAAGACGGTGAAGGTAAATTGTTGACAATGCAACTGTTCTTGTGTTCTTCAATTGGAATCTGTGGGTTAGGGACGATGGGATGGAGGGGGAGGGGGGGGCCTTGTCAAACTGAGAACCTGTCGGTTTGCACTGTGAAGAAAATGGAAAGGTTATGATTCAAGTGAGCCGCTTGTCATTTGCCCCCCTCCACTCCCCTCCCGATGGGAAACAGGACTCCCGACCACAGTCTTAAGTAACATAGAAACAGATTAGTTTACAACGAAACAGACAGCGAGCATTTTGAAGTATTGTTCCCGACGACAAAACTGAAAGTACTTAGGGGTTGTAAACCAAACCTGGGTGTTTTTGTGTTCGCTGCTATTGACATGGGCCACTTGGACCATGGGCCCACCTGAACACCCAACAAGACATCATTCATTCATAATTCATCTATGTAATTAACGTCATTAATTATGGTGACACTAGCAGTCAAACGATTATATTCCCTATCACTATTGTTGATTCTCTCTGAGCTGTTGATCCATTTACAATGCACTGCTGAACTACACTCCAGGTACTGGAGGTCAATGTCAAAGTAAGAAGTCAGTTTGCTCAGTCCGATTTTTTAGCAAATCACGCTCAAAAGCGAACGCAATTTAAATATCTAAAATACCTACTCTGTATGGTGCAGAGTAGGTATTTGATATGCTGCACGATCACGCGTCAATCAATCCTTGGACGAGGTCCGTCCGGTCCAAACCCAACGACCCGACCTGAGCCAGGGCGTTTGGTTACCAATCCTGTGGTTGCCAGGTGAGTTTGCCCCCCCCCCCACCTCCAGGATACAGGCAGACCCCCGCTGGCCGCCTGTCTGCCTGCCTGCCAGGAGATGGATGGTCGGGGGTGTGAAACCCAGAGCAGGGCCTGGAGCCTCGTGCTGTCTAATCAGCCGCTAATGTGGCTACACCTCTCCCCGGGAGATGTTGTGCTCGAAATGTAAGCAGGCGACTCGTGGAGTGGCCTCTAACAGCATTCCCCAGACAGGCTGTGGGCGTAAGGAGCAGGAGTCGGCGCTTACATTTGTCTCACCGTTACAACCTTTTGACTTTCCTTTCATTTTTCCCCCCCCATTCACGTAAAAATCAGTCATTACAACTTGTGAGTCGCTGTTACACACCGTTGATTGATTTCTATTCCTTTTTTGGTTGTGGTTCCTGTTTAATGTGCAGTATACCCAAACAAGGTCACACATCATCCGAAATAAAGTAACCTTCCCTCAGTAGGCCTTCGGTACGGACCCCACCCATAACGTGAACCGTGCCATGGTCATCTGATCTCGACAGCGACACGGGGAGAACATAATATCCAGATTAAAAAACGTAGAATGGGGGTCAATGTAGTAACCGATTGCCCGTCATAACGTGAAGAATCCCCAGGCGGATAGGGTGTCTCTGGGAGGGTGGAGGCAGCCCTAGCTGAGTGAGCCCGAGAGCCTCTTGTGGTCGGCTTGGATGAACGGGACGAGGGCTGTAGCAGCCGGAGCCGCCCCTCCGATGGTCGTTTGCGGGTTTCCATACCGGAGCCAAACCCGTCTCTACACACCTCTAGAGGCCTGGGAATCAGAGACGAGGCGCGCGGGCCGCGGTTGAGTCTGCGGGGAAGCGCAGCCGAGAGACGGCCCCCCGACACGAGAGACATTGCGGAGCGGTGTCTTTTGGCGGATTTTAACCAGAATATTCATATTTCCAATTCCAGAATGACTTGAGCACTCATCCGAAACGCAAGGCACGTGTGTAATCCCGTTCATGCCAACACCATTCACCTTCGCTGTTAGCAAGACGGAACCAAAAACACACACACACGGAGGCTCGGAGCGCTAATTGTTTAAATGAATCTGACAAATGGGTGAAGCCCTCATGATTTACCTCCCCCCTCTCCAGGATGAACCGCTATCTGTAGCAGAGAGGAGGGGGAAAAAGGCCCAGCAGGTCTCATGCTCACTCAAGGAACTCAATTTTCCAATTTAGTGGAAGCCAAAGATGACAGGAAACAAGTTAATTTACCGTATACCCCAGCCGCTCTGCGTCTGCGGCACGGGGGCCGTAATTGCTCTACAAAATGAATGCCATTTCATATTAAGCTGCGAGTCTGAGTCCCGACGTCAAAGTCTGACTCATTATCAGCAATCACGGGAATTAGTGACATCATTTAACCAAACGAAGAAATCATTTCCAGGATGTTGCAGAGGCAGATAGAAACCATTAGAAAAAATTGGAGCTCAAATAGAATAATTGACATGTCCTTCTTCTGCGCTACTTTTACTGAAGGGCTTGGAAATTGCATTAGCCACCATTGACAATCTGAACTGAGAAAAAACGCACCACTTAGTGTTTTTGCGGAGGCGCTGTCTTGTGTTGGCTGTCCCCATTCACATAATACACCCTGCAAGAAACCCGAAAAAAGAACGAGGCTCTGCGTTTTATCAATGCTGTCACCACAGTAACAAATCAGCCAAACCGGGAGTCATGATTTATAAGGAAACGCATCTAAATAAAAGCGTTATCCGTAAAGGAGTAAATAAATAATGCATGCTATGCCAGTATGCACACATATGAGGGGGCATTACAGTCAAGACGGATTAGTTTCTCCTTGACAATAAAAGGGAGAAAATAGGGGCAAACACTGCCATGCAGTAATTACTTAAAGGGAACATTTCCCCGCTACAGGCTGTGATCCCGGTTCAGTGGGGCTTTGCCCGCTCCAATATCCCCCTAATATAATATCTGGTTCAGTGACACTGATGTCTATCAGCATGAGGTCAACGTCTGGGGGTGAGGCAGCAGCCCCGGGCGAAACGGGTGGATCATCGCCTTCTCACAACACGTCGTCAAGACAACGCTCCCTCTCCCTCCTGCCTGGACACATCCTCCCCCTCTCATCTCCCCCCTCCTCTCCCCCCTGCTCCCCCTTCGAATGTTCATGTTCGAGCCAGAGCCCAACAGCAGTGATGAATGACTGAAGAATAGGCAGAGCGAGTTTTTCCTTTTTTTTACACATTTTATTATAAATCCACCACGTAGAAAACACGCCTTTTGCTTTGTGTTGGGTCGGGGGTCAACGTGTTATCTCCGTGAAAGGAGGAGAAACGAATAAAAACACACGCACACGAAGGACAGCGAAATCAGACAAGGGGAAATCAGGTGGAAGAGAAAGGCCTGCGTTAAAACAATTTACAAACAGGAAGAAAGCCAGGAGTAGACGAGGGACAGGAGACGGGAAGAACTGTACACACGAGCTTCAAAAAATGGCCAAAGGCGGGGGACATGTGGACCAGAACAACATTACTAACAGTAGAGTTCAGCGTGCATGTTGGGGAACCATTGAGGGAGGAACCATGAAATCCTTCACACCGTCGAAAACACAAACGGTGATAACACCAGGACAACAGCGCTTGGCTTTCCTCTCAACTTGAATACGTTTAGGCCCAAATTGAGTGGGACCGGTTGGCTTTAAAGAAAAAAAGGTAGTATGAAGAAAACTAAACTGAGTTTGGTGCAGGAGTCTGCAAAAAAAAACTATCCATCATGAATAAACACCTTCCCGCACAAGCCGAGAAGTTCAACTCAAAATGTACCAACATTCACAACAATAATTCAGTGTGAGAAGAAGCCTAAATGCAGATATTCCAACACTAGTAAAGTATTATTCCCCTTGCTCGCATGTGGTCGGGTTGTGTGTGGGGAGAGTGTGTCGGGTTGTGTGTTGGGTTGCGTGTCGGGGTGTTGCGTGTCGGGGAATGTGCGCGTCTTTCAATTGTCCTGGTTGTAGGAAGAGCGAGAGGGACTGTGCAGATCACGACGCTGCGGCCTCCCGCTGGGTCTGAAGACCTACTACGCTCTATATTCTAACACGAGGAGGCTACTGCTTCATACGCCCAACGTCAGCTCCGCTGCCGCACAAAAGTGGGCCCATCAACCTCAACTCTCACAAAGAAAATTTGTTCAAATGCGAAAAAAAGAAAATCCAACTTTCCCGCAAATTTTTCTCAACAGAACGTCGCTGAACGATGCCAACGATCCCAAAAGGAGTACGAGGCAGTACTGCTGTATTAGAAAACAGCCACACCCGACTGGTTTGTGGCTCCCCGTTAAGCTTGTGGTTGGCCGCAGTACCGGGGGGACGAGGGGGGCTGGGGGGGTGGGGTGGGGGTGGGTTGGGGGGTGTGGGGGAGCGTCAGCCTCACTTGGGCTTGGTCTCCGCGTCTGTGACCTGGCGGATGAAGACGGCGTCCTCGGGGTGGCTGATGTCCCCCTGCTCTTGCATGTAGGACGAGGCAATGGCCAGCAGGCTGCCGTCGTTGCTGAAGGCCAGCGAGGCGATGCTGGTGGGGTAACGATGGAACTGGCAGAGACGTTTCTTGTTCAACGGGTCCCAGATGTTCACGAAGCCGTCCGAGCCACCTGGGGGGGGGGGGGGGGAGAGTACAGACTCGGGGTGAGCTCGAGTCCCTGCCGTGACACATGGCCTTGAACCGGGAAACCTCAGCGTACTCCTAACGGCCGGTGGGTAACCCCTAAAGGTGGCCGTACAAATGTGTCGGTAGGTTTGTCATCGTGTCACTCATTGCGGTCTTAGCTAACCCGAGATTGGATGGTCTATGTTGGCTTTAGGACAATCAAAGCTCATCCTTGAATAGCAAATGAGAAATTAACCATTAACTAAAACCTGAATACTGGAACTGACATAAGTACACACTAGTACACAGTAGGGGTGTAACGGTACACGTATTTGTACCGAACCGTCACGGTACAGGCACTTCAGTGCGGTTACAGAGGTGTACCGCGGTACGTACATGTGGCGTACATAGCGTTTATATGGCGAATGGAAAGGCTTGCTTTGTGATGCGGAAGTCAAGAGTTCCACCCGGACCATTCAGCCAAAGTATACATCAACTACTCCGACTCTGTAATGCGCTCAGCAGCTCTCCGTCGGGATGTCGGATACGCAGCCGTCCGATCCATCTTATATTTTGACTACAGACCATGTAAGCAGTGTTGTAAATAAACTTCCAAAGCTTTTCAAATCTTATTTGGTGTTTTATTGGTCCTTAAGGTGCAAAGTCAAACCGGAGAAGTGATTCCGGAAATTATTTTGTTAGAGGACCAATCACAGCCCTTGCCGTCTCCGTTGCGTCGACCAATAGGTCCATGGCGTCGACGGAGAGTTAAAAATATTGGATTCGCACGTAAGCTACGGAGAGGTTCTCCGACAGGCTATGGAGAGGGCTAACTGTGTCTACGTTGAGGCACTTTAACAGGGATGGGCAACGATCGTCGAATAGTCGGGAGTCACGTAGAATATCGAATAATGAATGTGACTATCGTTATTGATTACACGGCTCTTCTCAATGCTGTTCAACGCTCCGTTGACTTGCATGGGCCTTCACAACTTCCGGTGGTGCTAATGCTTATGATAATTCACCGTTGCTAAGCATATAAGACAGCTGTCAAGGAAAGACGTAAACTCAAACCCCCCGCAGTACTGACACGGTGAGACGTAAACTCAAACCCCCCGCAGTACTGACACGGTGAGAGGTGAGGCGTAAACTCAAACCCCCCCCCAAGGTACTGACACGGCGAGACGTAACTCAGTGGCGAAGGTGTTGTGGGTGAACGTGGAAGGAGACTCGACTGACGGTGAGACGTAAACTCAGTACTGACACGGTGAGACGTAAACTCAAACCCCCCGCAGTACTGACACGGTGAGACGTCAACTCAAACCCCCCGCAGTACTGACACGGTGAGACGTCAACTCAAACCCCCCGCAGTACTGACACGGTGAGACGTTAACTCAAACCCCCCGCAGTACTGACACGGTGAGACGTCAACTCAAACCCCCCGCAGTACTGACACGGTGAGACGTAAACTCAAACCCCCCGCAGTACTGACGAGACGTACCAGTGGCGAAGGTGTTGTGGGTGCCGTGGAAGGAGATGGCGTTGACGGGGTACACGTGCTCGATGCCGTTCTCCTTCAGCCGGTGGCACTTGAAGGCGTACTTCTTCTTCTGCACCTCCGGACTGGGGTCCAGGTACTCCACCGCCACGCGACCCTCGATGGAGCTCAGCGCGAAGCCCTGAAGACGAGGAACACAGCGATTAGTGAACTTTCACAGTTCAGTGGACGAGGACTCAACCAGGGAGACACAAACGCGTTGCATCTCATCCAGATTCAGCGTTCACTCATTATCTCATTATGAAAACCATGTTACACTTCTTCAGAGAGGGACATATCTTTACCCATAGTGTGTGCATTTCCTTTTCACCGTATACACACACACACACACATGTATTATTTTGCCTTGAATCGCTTTGTTATGTTACGGTTGATAAAGGTTCCTTGATCGGTCTCTGAAGCAGAGTTGGACAGTGACAAAGACAACCTAACTGGTATCATCGTGTCCCATCTTCACTCAAATTGGGATCTCACACATTCAACCGTCCCTGGTTCTTTATCACATTCAGTACCCCCCACACAGGTAGGCTTTAGAAACAAGATGGACGCTATGGCCCTACATAGAGCTTGCTGGCATAGGGATATCGAATGGAGTGGGTGGTCCTGTACCTGTTTGTTGGGGAAGGCTCTGATACAGCGGGTCTGGTATTTGAGGCTGGACTCCCGTCTCTGCAGCACGTAGCCCATGTTCCTCAGATCCCACACCAGCACCCTCCTTCCAGCTGTTCCTACAATCAGTCTGTCCCTGGCCACCGACAGGGTGTACACCTGGACACAGAGACGATGGAAAACCACCACTTGAGTCCCCGTGGAGGATATTGAGGACTGTTACTCACCGTTATTCAAGCACTTCTGGAAATACCTTTTCTTTTTTTACATTTATCAGAGGTTACTACTACACTCTCCTTAACTATAAAAGTATTATTATATCGTTATTGTGGAAAAATAACTGACAGCAACTTAGATTTGCGCTTTAGAAAAATAAAAAGACACAAGGATACTGTAGGTGGCATTAGCTCATGAATAGCTTTGGAATAAATTTAATCGTAGGGGAAACCCTGGATCGCGATTTATCAGCTGCCCGTACCGTTTTTGGTGGACTACGAGTTATGATTAAAAAAAGTGAAGCATGAAAGGGTCATGATCAGGATCATCAATTATGAATTACGATAAGGATACATAAATTGATTTAAACAAACCCTACAGGCATATACTGCTCCGTCAACGCTGGTAGAACGGTCGGAATTGCACCAGTGCAGACGTTCCCTAAACTTGACGATACCTTTTCCGGCTGAGTGAAGGTCCCCGCGTTGCAGGGCGTCCTCGGGTCCCACAGGCGCACCGACCGGTCCCAGCTCCCCGTTACCATGACGTTGACCTCTGGACAGTATTCCACACAGCGGATGGGGGCGTCGTGAGTTCCAACAATCGTATCTGTTTGGGGAACGGTGTGAGAACAGTTACCCCTTGACCTCAGGAGTCCGATGCATTTTAAGAGCAGCACGTTCACTAGGGGTGTTACGGTTG
>OLKM01001683.1:37500-92500 GCA_900291075.1 Melanogrammus aeglefinus
GGTCTCCGATCCGGGAGAAGATGCTCCCTTCGAATAGTCCCCTGGAGGGTGGCGGGAACGTCCTGGGCTTGGCGGGCTTGTTGTCGATGTTGAGGAGGTTCTTGATGGAGAAAGGCGACTCCTTGACGTGCAGCGGCACCGTCTCTTGCGCGCGGGGCTCTGCCATCATCCTTCAATCCGCATCACCATTGAAAGTCCTTTACGAATACAAACCGTAGTGTGTCGATGTTTTGCGCGGGTCGCGTTCACATGTGGTCTGTGAAAGAGTTAAAAAATGGTCCTTCCTATATTAAAATAAAAAGCGCGTCAAATGGCACGAAGAGTTTGGAGCGATCCAAAGCAGCGATCAATGCGTCCAAGTGGGGCTCGATTATAAACGATGAAATAAACATGGTACCTAAGTTAAATGCGCTAAATCTCTGCCATCGGGCAGGTAGGACGGCAAATAGGATTTGAGATGTAACAGAGCGAAGGCAGGAAGGAGATATGACCAGAATAGACTCAGAGGAAAGGCCCTATACACGTTTTGGCTTCCAGCTGAACAACATGGACTCATCAATCAACCAATTAGATTAAAGAGACAAATGGAGCATGGTTTTACCCCATGCACAACCCACAATCACCTGTCACTCAAACATCTCTCTCTCTCTCTCTCTCTCTCTCTCTCTCTCTCTCTCTCTCTCTCTCTCTCTCTCTCTCTCTCTCTCTCTCTCTCTCTCTCTCTCTCTCTCTCTCTCTCTCTCTCTCTCTCTCTCTCTCTCTCTCTCTCTCTCTCTCTCTCTCCACTCCCTCTCTCTCCACTCCCTTTCTCCCCCCCTCTCCCCCCCCTCTCTCTCTATGAAATTACTTTAGATTTGCATTGCGCACGCATATTAAATAGAGACATAAAGATATGGTTCAATCTCTAGCAGATAACATACGGTAGTCCGGTATCTGCATGTCACAAGGTACCCTTTGAATCGCTATGAACGTCATTTTGAGGTTTCTCTACAGTCAGATAATAAGTGTTCTTCCACCAATATCTTAACAAGATACAAATTATTATTCCATAGACGTAATCAGAATGACCGTCTCTAATATAACGAATAGGATGATACATGGTTTAGGATGAAACCTTTTATTGGACACAATTTTATTTAATATTTTCTGATTCCTACATTAAACCGCCCCGATGGATAACTCGGCTCGAAACAATGTTTTGTTTCAACATTTCCTACGTTACTGCAAAAGCGTTACAAACCTCCACATAAAATCTTAAAAAGCCACTTAACGTTATTATATGTGCCCAAGTCTTTGGAAAGCTTTTCAGTCACGTTAATGTAGCCTACCTTAATTCAATCTGCAGCATCGAAAAGCACCGTAGTCACTACCTATGATCACAACCCGAGGTCAGGCAAGGAAAGGCTGCCATCTAGTGGTAAACCAAGGTTTTCGCCTTAGTTGGTCTACATTCAAACTAGGAGGAACCACACTAATCTGCGAGCTCACGTTTTATTTGCTCGGGCATTTGATGCGAATTGGTCTGGCGATGTAAATGTGGTTATAGTAGCTGTAGTTATACTCATACCTGCACTTTACTCTTTTTAGGAAAGTGAAGGCATGGTCTATCAGTCAGTGAACATGAACATTAAAAAAATTACACATTAGTTATAAACACGAGTCTGTGATTCATTAACATTAAAAAGTAAAAAGAAAAGGAGGGTCATCTGCTTGTCATGAACATTTATTAAAATATCAACATGATTTGTTAATATTCGTTTCCTACATTACAGACAAACCATTTAACCATTATATTGAATCCTTCCTTAAATGTTTACAACCAAGTACTGTACACTATTTATAATAAAGGTTAAACTACATAGATGAGATATCGGGCTACTTTCAAAAGAGCTAACTATTACACACGTCAAACACACTCAAAGATTAGAGTGAAAACTACAAGGGCTTTGGAGTGAAATAGATATTGTGAAGGCACTGTTCGTATCCAATCATAGCCGGACTAATATACATCAACATCTGGAACAGAGGACGTCTGTATCAGTATCAGTATGGAGAATTTGGTGACCTCATAGAAAATCTGTAGCACAATCTGTGCTAAAGAAAAATAACAAACCAAACTGAACGCAAAGTGACAACTGGTAAGGTAAAAGGCCTGTGAAACACACATACAGTGTGTATGTGTGTTTCACAGGCCTTTTACCTCACCTGTGGCATGGATAGCTAGTCCCATTTTGTTAACTCATTTGAATACAGAAGACCGGACGAGGCCTCCACCGGGACTCATTCAGAGCCTAATCTTGACAGTGAGTCAGAGTTCTGGAGGGTAGAGGAGGTGATGGAGTGCGCGGCTCTCAGTGTCCCGGTGTAGCCCTTCAAGTGGTCATACTCCTTGTCGATGTATTTAGCCATGGTGGACAGCTGGATGTTGGTTGTGCCTTCATAAATGGTACCTGGGTGTCAACACAAATGGAGACAAACGTCAACAAAACTGCAGAAGGAAAAGTAGGGAATTTAAAAGACTTTATATTTCTGACATTGTATCCAGTCTTAAAGCATTGTGATGGCTTGTGTGACCTCCGCACACTGATTACTGAAATTGCAACAGGTGTGCAGCCTCACCTGGCCCCAGAGGCCAATCAGAGCCCACCAGGTAAGGCTGCTTAAACCAGCCATTACCCATACACACGGTGGGAGGGTTGGAGTTTGTTCTCACCGACGCCGCGTTCACACTGTACACGTCCGTCGATGGAGGACGGAGGGCGTGTCTGAGGTATGGGGGACACGATCTGATTTGGCCTATGGATCCGTTGCTGTCTGAGAAGCTGAACATTTCTCAACTTTTTCACGCAGGCAACGGAGCTGACTGAACGGATTGACCCACAATGCATTTCTAAAGCGCCCCGTATTGAACGAGATCCGTCGACGGACGTGTACAGTGTGACCGTGGCGTGAGGTCTACCATGCTCAACGTTAAAGCTATATGTGACAAATGTACTGTACTAAAGTATCAAGACCTATCAGAGATTAAGGAAACAGGTCAAGTCGGGTCAAAAACTGGCTTCTCTGTCAACAATGCATCAGCATGTATGTTCTCCTTTGAAATTACAGTTCAGAATAAAATAATGGTGAAAGTCTCAAACTATATATGTTGCTATGGCTCGTCTTGCGATCCTGTTCCTTCATTGTCTTTATCCTGGCAACCCACATGAGCGTAATCCCAATATCTCCAATATTGGGATTTTTGGTGTCAATGTACCGGTAATTCAGAGCAAGATTTTTTTTAAACAGAAATCATTCTCTGCTCCCTCCCTTCCTACTTTTCTCCATAATTGAGAAGTATCTAAATTCACACACACGTGATTGACAGGCTAGATGGATTCCCTGTACCAATCGGGGAAGTGATGCTCTGATTGGTCAGAAATGAGCTCCGTGGCCCTGTGGCATCAAAAAGCTGAGAAATGTTCAACCTTTCAGGTAGCGCCGGATCCGTCGACCAATCAGATCGCGGTTATGCAAATTCACGCCACGCGACTACTGGATCCATTTTGCAATAGCAAGCAGGAAAAATCTGTCCGTTATATTTTTTTTAAAGAAATGTGGAATGATAGGATTGTTTTTAGTCACCTGTTGTTTCTGTCATCTTTTGTATTTATATCTACACATTGGCTTTGTAGCGGGAAGCGATTTGATTGGCTGCAGTATGCGGCTACAAAGGGTAGTCCCCTATACGTCAGACACGCCCTCGGTCATCCGTCGATGGACGGATGTAGCGTGAACAAGGCGTAAGAGGCTCATACGAAGGAAGGCAGTCAATCCTGAAACATTCTCACTAATAGCGGATGGATGGCTATGCCATTTTTAACACATTACATTAACTAATAGCGCCTTAATCTTAGCAGAATTGTAGCAACTTTTTATAACGGATTTTAACAATCCCTAATAAGTGACCTGTTGTACAAACAGTTGCAAATAAGGGATACAAAATGGCTGAGTCATGCATGACTCCCTAGTAATGACACTTGTGTTCTAGTTCCAAGTTCAGAGTAGGGCATTCCTGTGGTGTCGGGTTACATGGGCTCCATGGCCCGGAGAGAAACAATGAGCACGGAGAACTGCCACCTCTACGCCCCCATCCCCCACAGCCAATCACCAGCAATCATACCTTTTATTTTCCATCAGCTTCATGCACCAACAGCTAAACTACCCGTGTATACAGAAGAACATCTCAAAGTATCAATGCCTTCTACGACACTTTGAGATGTGAAATGTCACCTGTAATTGTTAACACTACCACCAAATGAAATGTTTAAAAGTACCTTTTGTTGTTACTGATTTCTCTGGCTGCTCTGGACTCTTGTTCAGTTGTTAAATATAAACTTTTATTTTGCCGCACACATTTGTTCAAAGTATCTGCTTTGTTCTCAGCCTTGCATTTCGTTCTGAAGGAAAGCGTCTGATGAATGATTACATGGGAGAGTCCAATCGCTCGCCTTCCCTTGCTCACCTATTTTACAGTCTCTGTAGTACTTCTCGATGGGGTAGTCCTTCGTGAACCCAACCCCTCCCATCCATTCTATGCATTTCGACGTGGTCAGAGTGGCCACCTGCAAGACATAGAATGACAAAGCTTTTAGTTAAAGAGTTTAAGTTAAACCACGGGATCGTGTATGTGTTCCACCGCTGCCCACACGCCCCACCCCTCACCTCGGAGGTGAAGTACTTGGCCATGCAGGCCTCCTTGATGAAGGGCCTCCCCGCCTCTTTGAGGCGCGCCGCGTTGTAGGTCAGTAGCCTGGCCGCTTCGATCTGTGTCGCGACGTGGGATATTTGGTGCTGCAGTCCCTGAAATACACAACCAAACCCTCTGGATGAAGACGTGCTCAAAACCCCAAGGGAAAGGAACACGTTATCCGCTGTTATCCTCCGGCGGCTGTGACGGCATTGGTTTGAAACCGTTTACCTGGAAGTCAAAGATCCGCTGCCCAAACTGGATCCTCTGCCGGGCGTATGGGATGGTGTGGTCGAAACAACCCTGGGCCACACCCAGCATCTAAAACACAACGGTTCTGATTATACACTCCCTAAAACATACGTATGCATGTTATGTTTCATTTCTGCCAAACCTAGTTCACCAAATACCATTACATTTTCTGGACCTTTTAAGATCAAGATTTACATGATTTACATTAAGGGCATTTAGCGGTCAACCATGCAAGGTAACACATAGGCAAGCAGGTAGGGTTAGGCTTCTTGCTCAGGGACACCTCAACACTTAGCTAGTGAGGTGTCGGGGATCAAACAAGCAACCTTTGCATTCAAGTCAATTCAAATAGGAGTATGCAGCCAAAAGCAACTTATAGCCTTATCATAGGTCGAACCAATCCTTCCACAGGATCGTGTATCAGTTCCTCACCTGAGCAGCAATCCCAATACGGCCTTCATTCAGCATCCCGATGGCGTACTTATAACCGTGACCCACTTGGCCCAGGATGTTTTTCTCCGGCACCTAGAAAACCAGCAGCGGCATGCGTGACGTTGTAATGTTGTCATCTGATGGATCTCAACAGTGAAGCTTTACTCTGCGACACGCACCTTGACGTTGTCGAAGTTGAGAGGACAGGTGGAGGAGGCGCGGAGGCCCAGCTTGTTCTCCTTCTTGCCGATCTCCATCCCCTCCGTGTCGCGGTCCACCATGAAGCACGTGATGCCCCTGTAGCCCTGCAGCGGGAGAAGGAGCACGCTGCTGATTGGTCTAAAGAGGCGACAATATCTTAATGAATAAGAAGGACACGCCAAGACCAATGACATGTCACCGTCGGTTGAGCCCCGTACAACTCAGAAGAGATAGTGCAACAGAAAAAGTTGATCATTTTTGATGTTCGATTGTTATGGTGCATGATCCATTTGTACGGTACGCCCATATTTCACACCATGAGGTGCGACAGCATGTGTCACATCTAGTGTAACTTTAACCACTCACCGCTGCTGGGTCCACGTTGGCCATCACCAGGAACACTCCGGCATGCTCTGCATTGCTGATCCACATCTTGGACCCGTTGATGATGTAGTAGTCCTTGTGTTTCTCCGCACGCGTCTTCAGTGCAAACGCGTCGCTTCCTGCCTCCGCCTCAGAGAGGCAGAAGCTGCCCACCTGTTTTTATATCAGAGAGTAGCGTTTGTACGCTAGTAAGGACCTAAAACGTGTTGTACAGCAAGTAATCAACAATTCAACCGCATGGAACTTTTACATTTTTACCATGAAGACGTTTATTGATTATTATAGGGAATAGGGAAACTCTTAAATGTGAGAATACTTGAGTGTTACTGACCATATCAGTGGACAGGCGGGTGAGGTACTGTTCCTTCTGCTGGGGGGTCCCCAGGTTGCTTAGCAGTGTGTTGATGAGTGTGTTCTGGATGTCACACAGCACGGCCACCGACGCGTCCACCTTCGCCAGCTCCTCGATCACCAGGATGGACGAGAAGAAGGTGGAGCCGGTTCCTCCATACTCGGGATCGATCTCTATACCCATGAGCTGTGGGGGTTCACGTCCAACGTGATGAAACAAAAGCATTGTAAGCCCTCTACAGGAATCTGGGATGAGCACAACTGAATTGACTTGAATACAAAACGATAACACATACCCCCTGGTCGAAAAGGGATTTAATAACTGCTGGATCCATGGCTGATTCCTCGTCCATCTTCGAGACATACGGGGCAATGCAGTCCTGGGCATACTTTTGCACTGTGGTGACCAAAGACGATGTGAAAAGTTTAAAATAATGGCTATTTTGAATGTTTGGCAAAACATAAACAATACATTTATCCCACATTTGTCCTCACCTGCTTCCCGCATCATGCCCTCTTCCTCGGAGAAGGTCTGCAGAGGAGCGAAGGACACCACGGGAGGTTGCTGTGAGGGAACATCTGGGAGAGAGGCTGTGGACCTGCTCCGTAGGGCTGCCCAGGGCACACATAAGTGCCTGCTTGCCTGCAAATTGAGATCTATTGAGCATAAACCCTTTGCTTATATCACAAGGGTGCAATTGCACGCACAAGTAAGTGCATTAAGGTTAATTATCATGATTGACTACCATAAGGCCAGTGCCAATGCGATATAACAACGTATTTACTATTGTTTGTAACGCAGCCTATCAATGACTGAATGCAATACGAGCTGTGGGTTACAAGGTTAACGTCCGTGTTGACAACCTGTTTGCAATAAACCTACGCACGTAAAGCAAGATCTGTCAAAAATCAACGACATTCAAAAACAACACAGTGGTTATAAACTAAACAAAGGTACACTCACCTTCGACAAAATGCGGTACGAGAGACAATGACATAACTTCGACTGTTTACATAAATCCTGCACTTCTTCTTCTCCTTTTTTAATATTCGGAGAGGACATACGGTTTGTGGTAAGGGCGCCCCCTCCTGGCAGGTGTCCCACATTAGGCTCGACACTAATATTTTATAATTTCTATCTGAAATAGCAGATATACATATTGATAAAAAGACTGTGTTTATATACAGCCTATTTTATATAGTTTATATGGTATATAGCAAATATAGCGCAGATAAAGTTATGAATAAATAAATTGTGATACATAACTTGAAGAGTGTCTGTGGGAAATAGCAGATATGTATATATTTGAATATATATATATAGATAATTGCATACATTTACAGCCTGTTCTGTTGTACGGAGTGTCTATGGGAAAAGCCAGGCAGGAATCCCGCTACGTTCGACCGGAAGCGACAATGTGTTCTCGTCCAAAGCTGAAAACCGGAAGCACTCTAGTTGGCTGTTGCTCTTGGCTAGCTCCTTATTAGCCATTTCATGCAATTCTTGTTTAGGTTGTTATTTTTTAATAGCCATCGGAGTATTTTTAGGTTTATAGCTAATTTCACTTTCGGAACTAGATTAAGGCGATATTAAATCAGTTGAACACGTAGATTGTGGTATTAACAGAGATCTAGCCTCTCGGCTGGAGGTAACACATTAGCACGGACTACAATGTTAGCGGTGGTGTCTTGAGGCTTTAGCATCAGACCCAGACTATAAAGGATGTTATACAGAAAGAGAGACTGCCAACACGTCTGTGTCCATCGGCAGGCAGTCTACTGCCCGTGCGCTGGTAGTCGTCGAGGTTGAAGCCGTACCACCCAGCACTGGTCTAGGACAACAGGTACAGTCACCATGGAGGACCTGAAGCCAGAGTCTGTGGACTTTGTGAAAGAGTTTCAGGAATATCTCACGCAACAAACCCAGCATGTCAACATGATCTCCGGCTCCGTCTGCGGGGAGAACAACCAGGGCGATTCGTTCCAGGCTGGTGAGGAACTGGGCAATCAACTGGAGATCTAAGACCAGACAACTCTAGAAAACCACACTATTTTGTGAACGTGTGTGTGTGTGTGTGTGTGTGTGTGTGTGTGTGTGTGTGTGTGTGTGTGTGTGTGTGTGTGTGTGTGTGTGTGTGTGTGTGTGTGTGTGTGTGTGTGTGTTTCAGTTACCACAGCCAGTGACCAGGGCGGCCTGGACCCCCCGTCGGTGGAGGTCAGCCTGTCACTGGATGATGGGGCGGAACTACAAATGGACGGATTGGAGAGGACTCCCGACGGGAAGTACAAGTGTAGCTACTGCAACTATGTCAACAAAGGCATGGCTCGTCTAATAGAGCACATCCGTATCCACACAGGTAAATCTCCATGAACAAATCCGCTGTCACTGTTTCAACACACACAGCTGGCTACACTTAAGGCCACATAATCGCTTTTTGTTCCTGCTTTGAAACCTTCCTGTGTTAATAGCGTTGTCCTAATTCCACACCCTATCCTCTCCCCCTCAGGAGAAAAGCCACATCGGTGTCAGCTGTGCCCCTTCGCCTCGGCCTATGAGCGCCACCTGGAGGCCCACATGCGCTCCCACACGGGGGAGAAGCCCTACAAGTGCGACCTCTGTGCCTTCTGCTGCAGCGACCGCAGCAACCTCTCCCACCACCGCCGCCGCCGCCACAAGCTGCTGCCCATGCGCGGCGTGCGCTCGCCCTTCACCAACAAGAGGATGCTCAGCGTCCTGCAGAAGAGAGCCACCTCCCTGGGCTTCGGCCGACGGTTGCTCGGCAACTACAGCGGGCCCCCGTCGCTGCTGGGGCCCCGGGCCGACTACTCCGGCGGTCCTGGCGCACGACGCCACGCGGCCCCACCTGAGCATCGGCGTCAGCGGCGAGTACAAGACCACGCCCGTCGTCAAGCCGCACGAGAGCAGCAGCAACGGCGGCGGCGGCGGTAGCGGCGGCCGGGGCGCCAACGGTCTGCCCTCCACCGACAGCCCCCTGGACCAGCTGTCCACGCTGGCCGGCCAGCTGGCCACCCTGCCCCAGCGGCCTCAGAGCCCCCGCTCCCTGGACCGGCTGCCCTGCGACGACGACGTGAAGCCCATCCTCATCCAGCAGGCGTCGGGCCCACCTCTGGCCGTGGCCGTCAACGGCTCGCAGACGGCCCGCAGCCCCAAGGAGGAGGACCTCGACCCGGCCGGCTGCCGGAGCTACGGCCCTGGCGGCGGCGGCGGGGGGGGGGAGGAGGCGCGGGGCGGGTTCGACAGCGGCGAGCGCACGCTCCTCAGTCAGCCCAGCGTGGCGGCGCCCCCCTCCACCAGCCCGCCCCAGGACCCGGCGGGCTCGCACAAGTGCCAACACTGTGACATCCAGTTCTCGGATAACATCCTGTACACCATACACATGGGTTGCCACGGTTACGAGCACCCCTTCCAGTGCAACATCTGCGGCACCATGTGCAGGGACAAGTACGACTTTGCCTGCCACTACGCGCGCGGACATCACCACAAGTGACGGGGCGGGAGGGGGCAGGCGTTTGATCATGAGGAATCCTGTGCTAAAACCTCTTAACTTTCTATCAATTGCCATTTGTTTCTTTTGTCATTGTCACACCATCTGTTGAAGTGTATAGGCTGTTTTGTGTCATGTTTGGTTTGCATTCGCCCTTTATAGATTTGTACCCTTATTTATTTTCAATGCGATTTGGATTGTCCCAAGGCCATTTCTACGTTCTTCGCACCAGAGCATAAGGGCTCATTTGTTGACTTGTCAACCTGTTGCTGTGGCAACTCCTACCAGAAACTGATGTATTTAAAATGCGGTCTTCCAGCTCTCTAGAGGAACAACTGTTCTCCTGTTGGATGTTTCGGAGAAGTCCTGTGACTCATTGTCCCAACGTTAGGGCGAGCATGCTTGCTATCTTGATTTCCTTCATACCTCATTGTGCACCAAATTGTATGAGAAATCGTTTAAGTAGCAAAAGTAGCCAGAATCCCCCCCCCCCCCCCCCACACATTTTCTTTTTAATATTCACTGTAAATTATTCAAAGAAAAGAGCATTGTAGCATTGTGGTGCTTGGTTATTTCTTCTTTGTACAAACTTATTTTTTATCTTGAAAGAAAAATGAGAAGGAAAAACAGATCAAGTGTTGTATACGTTGTGACATTTTAATGAAAACGCTGAATCGCTTAATCGTTCTTCGTAATGTGTGAATGTGATGTGTTGTTGACAGGGTAACTGTTTTCTACTAACCACTCTTGAGTGCAGTATTTGCATCATGGAATAAACCAAGGCCAAACTATGAAGCCATTTTTGTCTCAATTGTGGATTATATCAGCACTTTTATTTTCCAATTCAGGATTTTTATTGAAGATGGACACAATATGAATGACATCTTGAATTATTCATTCAGAATATTACTCAGTCCCACATTGAACCCAAAGCATTTGACTAGAGGGAATACGTTGACTATTCCAAGCTATTTCAAGGCTAGTTGCTATTCAACTCACATTTTGCTTGATAAGACCCTGGCTGCCTGGGTTTTGAAATATAACGGAGGCGTTCACTGAGCCCTGAGGTTGGCGCTGCGCCCCCTAGCGGACACACACCTTGCTGGAGAGAAGTAACAATACTCTGATTCCCTACAACATCTGTTTATTTACAGACGTATCTAAGTTGGATTCATTAATTAGTTTCCTTCATTCCTCCTGCCGTATTTATCCAATGAATGATTCCCAGCGTTGGAGGTGTTTAGTTTCCATGCCAACCGTGTCATGTCTACACCCAATCGAAACTCCTCATTCTGTGTAAATGAAGACACGAGAAACCCTGCCCTCTAGTGGTCGTAATTGGTTAAAGCACAAACAACATTTTATTGATTGGTTCATTTTAAGTACAGAACGAAACTTGGTCAAGTTTAACCGATTATCGAGAATAATTAAACAAACCAAACAAAAGCAGAATCAACAGCAGCCATTAGGAGCTCAGTCAGGGGCCCTTAAAGGAGCAGTGAGGGGCGGGGGGGAGAATGAGAATGAGGGCGTGGCCCGCTTCTCTGGGCTATCGTCTATCTACTGGACATGACTGCAGTGTGGAGGTCCGGCCAGCAGGGGCAGCACTGAGGAGGCCTCAGTCCTTTGTTCTGGAAGAATGGCAGAACGTCACTCACTGGTGTCTCACTGGTGTCTCACTGGTGTCTCACTGGTGTCTCACTGGTGTCTCACTGGTGTCTCACTGGTGTCCCACTGGGGTCCCACTGGGGTCTCACTGGGGTCCCACTGGTGTCTCACTGGGGTCTCACTGGGGTCTCACTGGTGTTGAATCCATCCTCACTGGTGCGCCCTCAAATAACTTGAACAACAAATGATTTAGATAAGTTAAAGCCATGTCCTGAAACACGGAGGGTTAGCAGTAGAAGCTTCTCACTAACTCTGATGCCAGTTATATTATCTATGTTTCATGAAGGCAGAAACTTCCCAGAGATCTTTAGATTACATATATAAACATAATTGTAACTAATGTGTATGTGCGTATGTTTACGGTATAGTGTCTGTGTATAGTTCACCATATTACTTACTTTTTGTTTTGTGTGTGTGGTTAAACAAGTCAGACTACAATGTTGTGTGTGTGTGCTAATACCCTCCCTCTGATGAAGGGGTGAATGGACACTCCACTGTTGTGTGTGTGCTAATATCCTCCCTCCACACTGATGAAGGGGTGAATGGAGACTCCACTGTTGTGTGTGTGCTAATATCCTCCCTCCACACTGATGAAGGGGTGAATGGAGACTCCACTGTTGTGTGTTAATATCCCCCCTCCCTCTGATGAAGGGGTGAATGGAGACTCCACTTGGAGGATCTCAACTGAACTAACGGGAAGAATCATCTGAACACACGAGAACGTTCAGTTGATGCACTGAGTTGTGCATCAATGAGTTGTTTATTAACATTATGCTTGATGAACAATTACAAATCATAAACAGGTATCTTTAATAACTGAACATGTTGACTTGTTGTTCCCAATAGAACACAAATAACCAATCTTCTGTTTAAAGTAAAAACATTGGTACCCTTTCCCATAGAACACTTATCATTTATGATTATGTTGTTAAATCTGCTTTAAATCACGTTCCATGTCAGGCATGGCAAAATGGAAACTAATTTGGATTCTTTAATACGATGTTGAAAATATATAAAATATTTTAGTTAAATAGCGTACCATCATTGTTCCCGCCTTCCGGTTTAAATGCCGACCTTGACCTTGGAATTTCATGCACACATACCTATGAAACACTCTTACATTCACTATTGAAACGCTCTCACCGTCACTACTGAAATTACTGGTATGAATACTACATGTGAAACGTTTGCACATCCTCATGTAAGAGCATACATACATATAACTGAAAAACGTATTCATACATTTGAAACATTTATACAAATATGTGCTTGCATGAGTGTTTCAGATAGATACGTATAAATGTTTCACTTGTATGAATGTAAGCATTTCATATGTATGTGTATATGCCACAGAGGTATGTATGTATGCGTGTGTGTTTCTCATATGTATGTGTAAGTGTTTCAGAAGAGTATGTATGTATGTGTGAGTGTTTCAGTAGTGAGTGTGTGAGCGTTTCAGTAGTGAGTGTAAGAGTGTTTCATGTGTGTGAGATTAGTTATGTCCTAAACGGCCCCTCATATTTTAGTGCTTTATTACCTTTTTACAACATTTTTCTATGAATTATTGGTCCTTAAATTGTAATAAATAATTTGTTTGTGTAAAGTGATTGAAAAATCCTTGAAATGTAACATTACAAAAGAGTGGCAACCCTGTAAATAACTATATAGGCCTACATCTATATACAAAACTGTACTGTGTGTAGGTATATATGTCACTATATACAAAACTACTCTTATTAGTTGCTTATTAGTATTGCATTCTCCATTAGTATGGTATTCTCTAGTATTGTATTCTCCACAAGATAAATGTTAACATCTCCGAATTGGAGGTCTGGCAGGGTCTTGGCTGTTTAACGGCTGAAATACGGCGGCGGGTGCCGTGTATGGGTCGCAAGTGCCCAAAACTTGCAGTTTAAACATATATCTGGTCTTTTCTTCTTTGGAGAGATGGTCCAATTATTCGTGGCTTGAAACCGTTTGGAAATTGACAGGTTTGCGTTGTTGTTCTCCAGCGTTTCCAGTGTTAGCCGCCATCTTGGAACCAGCTTTTTGCCCTCCAGGGGTCAGCGTGAGTCACGTGACTGAAAACTATCTTATAGTTTTCTTTTAGTTTTTATGTGTAATCCAGTACATGGATGTGAGACGGGTTGGTGGATTGAACGTGTTCTAGTAGCAGAGAATGGCCTGCCGGGCAGTATGTACATTGTTAAATACATGAATAGGCTTGAATTTAGTAGTAATATGGAGGTTTCATATTTTTACAAAATGGATTATGTGAACATTGCTGGATAACAATCATGTATATTAAATGTATTGCAGGAGTTTAGCTTGACATTAACCAAGTTAAAGGACAATTAAATTAACCGCACCAAACATGTAGAAGTCAATGTTGGACTTTAATATATAAACAAAAAACACTTGACAGAAGTTTAATACAATTTTGAAAGAAAAGCAGAGGAAAACATTTTCCGAAATGAATCTTTTAAAAATGTCACCACCATTCCGAAAGCAAGTGAAGAGGTTTGTGTAAAAGCAGTCCTCCCTGACCAGCTCTGTCCCTGACCCTAAACCCTGACTCTCAACCCTAACGCTAAACCCTCTGAGGGCAGGAAGACGCGCCTTCAGTGTAAAGGTTCGAACCACAGAGAAGGAAGAAGAAGGGGAAGCAGTAGAGAGTAGTGAAGTAGTGAGGTGAGTGACAGACGTGAGGGAAAGGCGTGTGGAAGCACACAGGCACATGTGGGGTCAAGAAGATCACTCCCACTGGAGGTCATTGATCCATCAACCTCAGACCGCTGAGCTCAGCAGGTCTTCTGGGGGACAAGGCGCAGATGAACTGAGGAGACGGGACCAGTAGGATGTCAGGATCAGGGCGGGTTCAGCTCAGGTGTGTCTGCCCGGACAAAACAAGGACATTGATTAGGTTCAATTTTCAAAAGATGCAACATTATCTGAACCAAAAATAAGTCATTAAGGAGCAGGCAGGCTTTAGGGTGCCTTGCTCAAGGATGCAGAGGACTTGAACCCGGCACCATTGGTTTGAGAGTTGAACCCCCAACCTAGTCCAATAAGTCCAGATAATGCAAACTTACGAGGAATCCTTGATGGTAGAGTCCTGGTTGTCCTCAGGATTTGCCTTCCAGATGTACGGCTTCTCCATCAGTCCTCCAGATTCCTGGTCTGGTTACAAACTTAATTAGTCTCTAATGTAAGGTAACAAACACAGTAGTAGTTTGTCTCTTATGTAAGGTAACAAACACAGGAGTAGTTTGTCTCCAATATCAGGTAACAAACACAGTAGTAGTTGGGCTCTAATGTAAGGTCACAAACACAGGAGTAGTTGGGCTCTAATGGCGCGTAACAAAGTAGCAGCTGTAGTTTGTCTGGTAAACAACCACAGTAGTATGCCGTAACTTGTACTGGACAAACTAATCCTGTGTTACAACAAGTCCACTCTGTTTATTTTATGCAAACTCACGAGGATCCTGGTTGGTAGAGTGATGTCGTTCTCCAGAGCCTTGGCTCCTCCATCAGCTCTACTCAGCCAGAGTCCTGGTCTGGAACAAACTGCGTGAGCCTGGCCCTAACATCTGGTGACAAACATGTAGTTTGTCTTATTTTTAAGCCCTTTATTTCCAGTTTGTTTGGTTAATACAAACTTACAATCCTTGTTGGTAGAGTGATGGTCATCCTCCAGGTTCACGGCTCCCCTACCAGCTCGCCTCCGCTCCAGAAACACGTTCTAGTAAGAAAACAGCGGTAGTCGGTTAACGCATGTCAAAGTAACAGCTGTATTTTGCCCTTTAAGTTAACCATGTAAGAAAATACTTACGAGGAATCCTTGTTGGTTGATTTCTAGTCGTCCTCCAGCGTCTCTGCTCCTCCAGCAGCTCTCCTCAGACAGAGTCCTGGTCTGGAACAAACAGCGGAAGTCTTGCTTCAACATGTGGTAAAACAGATGTACCGGTAGTCGTCTGGTATAGGTACAAACGCCGGTAGTTTGTGGTAGCAGTATTCTACGAGAAGTGGCAGTGAGTGTTATGATCACGACACGACAGACGTCCTTCACCAGGCAGGGCCTCCACCAGCTCCTCCACCAGGCAGGGCCTTCAGCACGGCTCCTCCATCAGCTCCTTCAGCACGGCTCCTCCATCAGCTCCGTCAGCCATGGATTCCTTGTAACAAACACAGTTGGTCTCAGTAGTAAATCACCTGGGGACGCAACACACCCCACCTCCTGCATCTGAGGTTCACTTGTAAAATGAACCTCATCAGTAAAGCAACACTCATTTGATGAAGATGCAGAGCTCAGGAGAGTAGCTGGACAAATTTAAACACTTATATTAGACAACGTCTGCAGATTATCGTGTTCAGCAATTCATCCACTACGGTCGTAGCAGCACTAGTAACATTAATGGCTCATATGACTCATAACCCCCGTATGAATTAACTCAAATCACAGCTTGGCACAGATTTAAAGTCATAAGATGATCAAAACCAGACCTAAATTACAGTGGATTTTAGTGTTTCAGATGAGCTTGGTGATGGTTACCCTCTGGTCCGGTGCTGCAGGCCCCTGGTCTCTAGCCTCAGTCTCCGGTCCATCCTGGCACCACAAGCCTCCGGTCTACAGCCTCTCAGGCACACCTTTCAGCTACAGCTGCAGGTTTAAATCAGCATTTGCCCAACAATAAACTTAATTGACTAATTCGTAACCGAGTCACACAATTAATTCAACTATTATATTAAAACTCAAGGCTAGAAAAGACTTGAGACCAGACATGAGCTTCCTGTTTTTGGGAATGAAGACAGAGCAGTCCACATATTTAAAGAAGTGGTTCAGGCCATGCATTGAAACTGACCTGAGAAGACTCTACTCACATACCAGAGCACTGACCTGTTCTGGAGGACTTCTGACAGGAGGTGGAGGTCTGGCTCTGGGTGAGGAGGTGGAGGTCTTGCTCTGGGTGAGGAGGTGGCGGTCTTGCTCTGGGTGAGGAGGTGGCGGTCTTGCTCTGGGTGAGGAGACAGACACCTTGTGACAAACTACATGTTACCTTTTAAACCTTGTACAGTTCTAGAGTATCTTCTACTGTATCATGTGGGAAGGATAGCCATTATTTTAGCTTTGATATTATCCAGTAGGTAACTCTGCACCAAAGTCGTTGTTTAATGTCATTCCATTGGGTAGGGTTTAACTTCTGTGGCAATTAATAACAGATATTTAGAACATACAAAAGCTGAAGTAACAAAGAACACTAAGCAGTATCGATATTGAATCAAATATACTCAGCCATATTTAGGTGCTGGGTTCCGTTGAAGAAATGCCAAATTATCTTCCACCTTGAAATTTTTTTTCAGCCTTCACTGATGTCAAAAATGGGCACGCAAGTAGAACGCTGTTTGGTACGGAGTGAGAGTCCCGTCACGTCATCGCGGTTAAAAGTACGGTGCAACCATCGGAAAATTATCAACATATTGTACGACGTACGTGTCAGTATGTATTTAATATCAAACTTAAGTTGTTTAAGATAAGGGGCAACAATTCTCAATGGAAACGACTGAAAAATAGGCTTGAGGTTACGCAAATACAATCCAGAACGTTCCGCCAGATTCCCTCAGGGGACTCCCGTCCAACTAACTGCCAGGTGGTTTCTTATGGTTGTCAAGACTACAACGTTCTATGCTAACCATTGGGACTAAATCAAGTGACCGCACTCAGAACCTTCCACGGCGGGAAGCACAAACCGTCCGACTGGAATCCGAACATTCCGGCCGGAACCAACCAAAGAAAAAACAGAACCAGCGCCTCACCTTGAGCTGAACGGAGGAAGATCCTGAAGTCCAGCGATGGTCTTCATTAAAACACAGCCAACAGACTTACCTTGAGGAGATCTGTTTGTTGCTGTTGGTCATTACTACTATTCAGTGTACCTTTACATTATTATGCACCCACTGTGTACAAGTTATATCACTCAAAACCGTACGAAGAACCAAACTACCATGTACGTCCCACAACAACTTTAAACCTAAAATCATTCAATACAAAACCGTGTCTACATTTTACATTTATCTAGATTATTTAGGGTACAAACCATAACAGAGCAAATCTAAACGTTGAGCTCACAGAGAGCCGACCATAGCCCTGCAACGTCGCCCTGACCGCCTCATCACCAACAGCAAATCATGCCAGCCAACCAACACATGTACAGGTCCAGTGAGAAGTGGGCATCTGAGTGAAAGGACTGCCCATAATAAAAAGAAGCCCAATTCCTGAACTATCCAACAATCTACATGGTTTAAAGATTTACAGACTTGACATGCCATTGTGTTCTAATCACCTTTGTCTGCTCCCTCGTTACTTATAAAACGCTACATCTCCATCACTAGTGTTGCATCCTACTCATGGGGGTGTGGTCTGAGTGAGCAGAGATGCATGCTGGGATGCACTGCTGTCTGAAGTCTTCTGTTCTATAGACACGCCCCTCAGGAAAAACCAAGTGTTTGAGAATCTGTCGTGACATCAGTTACATGAGCTGGAATATCCTTCAAGATGGCACCAGGATTCTCAGAGTAGAAAGGCCAAGAGGAAGATGTGAGGGTTCTTCCTCTCAGCCAGTCAAACACAACAACGGTCTTCATCAGAGTACCATGGAACTTTGAAACATTCTCCTCTTTACACCTTGAAGCCCCAGTGAAGGTTTCCTTACCTCCTCAGCTGAAGAGCACAACTTCAGCTCGAAGAGCGCACTAGTTGGAGTTCCCAGATTGGTTCTGATTTAAGAGAACCAATCGTTCAGCTAGTCCTGTCCGAAACAAATACAGTTCAGCCTGAGAAGACGTGCAACTGAGAGCAAGACAAGATCCACAGGGCTCTCCATCAATCCAGCCAGGTAGGAAGAGCCGTCTCATTACAGGTCTGAAGGTCATCTTGAATATCCATTTAGGTCCCTTTCCAACTTCAGACTCTCCTTGTGGAATGCCTTTAGGTGTCCATCCTCCATTGATCCTGATTGGTGTAGTCCTAGTTTGAAGTCACTGATCTGAACACGCCGCTTGCATCCTTTTACACTTGATTTGGATACTCTCCTCCCTGCCCAGTGTGTTGGATATCACTCCGGAGCGTCGCTCAGGGCTCTTCATGTCTACTGGAGGCCCTTATGTAAACGTGTGGCCGTCCATCAGGCATGATTTATTTCACCATTCCAATATCCCAAGCCAATCACACAGACCCCTGTATGAACACTATCAAAGTCAAAGCAAGCCGGACACACACATAGAACCCAGGACACGCACGTAGAACCCCATGCCAGGTGGAACCAAACACATGTAGAACCCCATACCAGGTGTGAGTGGGAGACACACTGTAGAACCCTAGCGATGCTCAAAAATCATCCATCTCATGTCAAACCCAAAACACACACCACTGAGCCATAAAAGGCCAAACAATCATGCAGGGTAAAAAAAAACTCATGCCAAATAACATTCCATCATCCACCCCCAGCTCTCCTACCAGGGCACCCAGAACAGAACAACCAATGTCTCCAGAAAAGTAAATTATGTACAACATTCTTCAGTGGCGTCCCACATTGGTGATGGATTATGCTTGGCGTCTTCCAAAATGTGTCCCAGGTTGATTCAACGTCTCTGAGGTCAATTCTTTGTAGTCCAGCGGTTTCCTGAATGAGGGGCCTTCACAGATGCAAACGGTGCAGCTTTAGTCAGCCTGAGGACAGGAAGGAGGTCAGCGGTTCAGAACCACCCAGTAGAGGGGGGTGGCTCTTGAGGAGCAGGATCCATCTTGGAATGGCCCCAAATAAGACCTTCTTTGAAATGAAACTGTTCCTGAGGTAGTCACGATGCCTGGAGGGGACTGTTGAATGTGTTCCATGGTTCTCTGTCAGACTCACTGAAGTTGTGTTTTAGTCGTTGAGATGAGGAGCCCCCTCATCTCCCCCTGGTGTTTTTCTTTTTTTTGAATCCCCATCTCCATTTTAAAGAACAGTCTGGTCCATGTAACTGAAGTCACGACGGTTTCTCAAACACTCGGTTTCCCCTGAGGGGGTGTGTCTACAGACCTGTAGTCTTCAGACAGCTCTGTATCCCAGTATGCACCTCTGCTCACTCAGACCACACCCTCATCAGTAAAGCAACACTCATGTGATGAAGATGCAGAGCTCAGGAGAGTAGCTGGAAAGAAGACTGAAGATATCAGAACCCAACCCATTACTCCAGCTTACAACAATAACTTAGAACCTGTAACCATTTTAACAAATCATTAAAACCAACATAAACCAAACACTTAAGTAACCCATGAACCAATAAAACATCCTTACTACTCAGATCAACCTTCAGGTAACGGGTTAACTCACCAGGAAGCCAAAATACATCAATGTGCCCAAGAGTAATGAGAAATGAATGACTTACAGTTTGCAGTTCATCTTCATGGTTAAGTTGGGATACTCACAGAACTGCAGTTAAATATCCATGATAGACCTTTGAAGGAAGGAACAGTTTACTCATGGTCCATCTCTCATTAAATCAGATAAATGAAATGACAATACAAATTCAGGGCTTTTGGGATCATCCAACTTTTAAATCATGATTAAGATAATTAACTAATCCAGCTTTTTAATATAAGTTATACTAATTATTTTTTTTTAGTCAAGAGTGATTTACCTCTTACTTTGACAAGTTTGAATGTATAGTCTCTAAAATGTTACTTTCAGGTAGAATCATTATTTGAATTTCAAATGAGAGCCACCACCACAATGCCCGATTTCCTTCACACATTTTCAGTGATTTATATTCAACATACAAGTCACGTCAGTTGTGCTTTGCCACACAATTCTACTCACATCAGGTTCAGATGAGATGCTCCTCTTTACTTCAAAAAGTCTTTAACCTGTAAAACTGGAAGAGATGTCAAATAAGTCACAACAAACTTCAACAAAACACACACACGTTCTGATTTCTTGGAACACAACAACATACCGCGTTTTGGAGACGCTACACTGCCAAACAGTGGAGGACACCAATGTACTGCGGTTCCCTCTTAAGTGAAACGCGCCAGGTGCAACCAATTAACAAATTAAGAAAACCACATGGCAGGCGTAAAACTCAACGCAGGTTCGGCGCCCTCTGGTCGCCTCAGTAACAGTGAGAGGCTATTTCAGCTCTGTGTTTGATCTTAAATGTCCTCCCTCATTTTAATGAAAGGGATGAGTTTGATTTGACTGATTTAGATTCATACTTCAAAACTAAAAAAGTAAAACTACTGTTTGATGTCAAGTTGGTAAAATGGAAGTCACGTATGATCTTGCGTCCCTGTGTGTGTAGTGAGCGGATGTGGACAGCAGAGGGCGATGTTACCCCACGAGAACATTTGCTCTCTGAGCGCTCTGCGAGATACCGTCTCCATTGCAACCGTAACTTGGCAGCATCCTGAACGGCCCTTTGAGGAGCGAGAAGGAAGCTTTCATCAAAGAGACCAGAGAGACTCATTCACTGGTTAAACTGGAGTCATCGCCTAAACACACACACACACACACACACACACACACACACACACACACACACACACACACACACACACACACACACACACACACACACACAGCAAATTCAGGACAAAAGCAAAGGTAAAAAAAGTTTACTGACTTAAAAGATTAGTTGTTTTCCGCTTCTGTTAGCTTTTCTTCTCATAATTACCTCCGTGTCCCTACACATCACTGCATCAAAAGTCCCTCCACGGGCCATATTAAGCCTGCCATGTTCATTTTTTTGGTGCAAAAACACTATTATTAATACAATTCATTTGAGTTTATTTCACTCATTAGTTTAATTGTTCCATTTTATCTCTGCCGTTTTGAATGTGCTCTCCTCCTGGCGCTGGCTCTCTCCAATATGGCGATGGGAATGTGCTGGGCTTTAAGTCCTGCTCTGCCCCTAAGCCCCCACCCTCTGTCCCTCTCTGATCACAGTCTGAGGCAGACATTGTGTGATCAATATGCCAAGGTAAATGCACAGGGTTAAATTAGTATGCATTGATATTTGCACTGGGGCAGAGGGGATTAATAGAACACATGTATATGTGCATATACTGATAATTGTACAAGGGTACAAATAGCATTCACTTCTAATTACACCAGGGTAGAAATAGCATATACTGATAATTGTACCAGGGCTGCAAAAAGCCTCACCAAAAAGTTGGGCTAAAAACACCCTTTGCGATGCACGCGTGGCGTGCTCTGGATGAGCTGTCCTGTAGTATTGAAATATAGAAGCACAAAAGCAAGGAAAGGGGAATAAAGAGATTTAGGTGTTCAACCAAAATCACAGAGAAGTTTTTAGAAGCGAGACAGAACATTAACACGGTTTTAAAGGTTCTAAGAGTAAACTGGCAACTACATCGTTTATGTGAATAGTGAAACAAGTTGGATTCGTTTAATTGTTTCCTTCATTCCTCCTGCCGTCTTCATCCAATGAATAATCCCAGCGTTGGAGGTGTTTAGTTTCCATTCCAATCGTGTCATGTCTACACCCAATCGAAACTCCTCATTCTGTGTAAATGAAGACACTAGAAACACTGCCTTCTAGTGGTCGTACTTGGTTAAAGCACAAACAACCTTTTATTGATTGAGTCTCTTTTTTTTGGCCATTTTTGCAAAATTACTTGAAATCCTTATCATAGCCCACTTACCACGACTGAGTTAGAAGTACTGGCATGAAAATTAAACAAGTCAATCATCTGTGGAACGGGCAGGGCTCGAAAAACTTCAGCCAATGATTTCCAGACCAACCGAGTGGCATTGGACAGTAAGTACGGCAATCAAACGGTCGTACTGCACTCCCCCTCCCCCCGCGCGTGACCCCTTCGTGCACGTACTCAAAGCCCGTGACCCAGAGAAGGCTTCTGTTTGTTGTTATCCTGCGGTAGCTACTGGAGCTAGCTAATAGCTCGCTCTCGCGCATCTGTGTTCGCTCATGCATGATTGCGCGTCCATGTACTTGGAATGGGAGTCAGAGTCAGCGTTGAAGGAGAGGGGGTAGGACCATTCGAGTTGTGTATTTTCAAAATCTGCTGGCGTTTCGCAAATCCCATACCCAACCTTTAAGTACAGAATGGAACTTTGTCAAGTTTAAGTTTAACCGATGAGAATAATCAAACAAACCATACACAAGCAGAATTAACAGCAGCCCTTAGGAGCCCAGTTAGGGCCCCCCCAGGAGCAGTGAGGGGGGGGGGGGGGTGGTGCAGGGTCCATAGTTCCTCAGGGCCCCCCAGTGTCTGCAGGGTCCATAGTTCCTCAGGACCCCCCAGTGTCTGCAGGGTCCATAGTTCCTCAGGGGCCCCTCTGTCTGCAGGGTCCATAGTTCCTCAGGGTCCCCCAGTGTCTGCAGGGTACATAGTTCCTCAGGGCCCCCCAGTGTCTGTAGGGTCCATAGTTCCTCAGGGGCCCCCCAGTGTCTGCAGGGTCCATAGTCCTCACCTTAGGACCTACTGGTCAACATTCCAGTGTAGTTATTTTTCACCAAACCTGAACAAAGTTTCCTGTATTTCCCTGTCGAAAGCAGCCACTGCGGCGGTCACCGCCCGCGCCACGTCTATATCCTCTCCTTCCACCGTCGCCCGCTCCTGAACGTAGTGCGTTCGCAGGTCATGTAGAAATCTTCCCTTCGATTGGTTCAGCTCACTCGCCAAACCCCTCATTTGTTCTGGTGAGGCTTCGTCATCTATAGCCGGGTGGGGGACAGAGAAGGATGAACCACTTCCAAACCACCAAGTTCACTCTCTCTATTATAATAATAATCGTTATTTATACAGCGCTTTTCTAAACGTTAAATGTTACAAAGTGCTATGGTCTGCGTGATGACATGGGCAACATTAGGAGTCTGATGTTATAGATTAGATTAGACTTCTTTGAAGGCAAGAAAAGTCAGTTGAAAGAGATGGAACAACGCGGAGCAGGCTGGAATCTATACCAGTGGTCGCGGTATAGATTTTTTGTCACCCACGTAGGGTGACAGACTAAGGCTAACCCTAAAGTTTTGGGTTTTCCTTTGGGTTTGTGTTAACGTCCTACCTCTGGCGCTCTTCATGGCTGCCGAGACCAGCCGCCTGCTGGCCTGATCCGCCTGGTGGACCACGCTGAGGGCACACCTCACACGGTCCTTCTCCTGCCCACCAACACACGGGGGGGGGGGGGGGGTGGGGAGCTGCCATTGGCCAAGGGCGACGTAATGCAACACTGTGATCGGCCAGTCAGAGGTCCTGAGGGCAAGGCCTAAGACCTTGAAGGCGAGAGTAGGGTCTTACCTTTTCCTCCGTGTTCTCCTCCTGCACTTGGACCAAGGGGTTGCTGAACGCGTGGGTTATCAACTCCATCCACCTCTGACTGGGCGTTCACATGGGAAGAAAAAACCGGTGACAAATTAATGACACAGTAAGATCCCAGCGTGAAAAGAGGGTTCATGCTTGTTTAAAAAGGCAGTGCCTTACATGTCCACTTCAGACAAACACTCAGAGTTGTTGAGTGTGATGCTGGTTCTCTCCCATGTGTTCTTCTGTGGGTTTGGAGGCTCCAAACGCTTAGCCATCTCTAGTATTAAATTGGTCGGCAGAGGATTACATCTTTTACTGTTGCGGCTAATGCAGGACTCCACAGAGCAGTCTAGGAACACCTGGCAGAAGCCGAGGGAATCTGCAATGCACAGGTGGATACACATTTAACGTCGAAAAGGGATTAGTGCAGTGACCATTTATGACCACCAGTGCACCATTTGATCACCCTTCAAAACAGAGCGCTTACACTTTCTTGCGAGCTGGAACACTTCATATCTCATGCTAGGATAGTAGAAGTTGTCGTCCAGCAGTAGGAGTATGGGCGAGGAAAGGTCGTCTGCCGAGCTGTTGACACGCTGCTCCAGTAATGTTTGTATGCCCCGTCTCCACGCCTCCAAGTTTATCCCACTGGGGTCGGGTGGATCCGACAAAACGTTGGGGTTCCTCAAGAAGTTTTCAATGCATTGTAGCAGTGATTGTCTGTACAGCTTCCATTCAGTTTGCTGGAAAATATGTAAGGCATTTCATAATAGTCGTTTTACAGGCAGTTGCAGTGTGTGTGTGTGTGTGTGTACGCGTGTGTGTGCGTGTCTGTAAGTGTGTGCGTGCGCGCGTGTAGAATAACATAACGACATAGATTCAAAATACAAATTTCAAACAGAACACATTTTTGATTCAAACTAATCAAAACATAGCGCCTGCATTTTGATGTAACACGTCGAGGAAATATAGCACATTTACCGCCTGCATGTTCTCCTCCAATACTTTAACATCAAAGGCATACTGAGGTATTAACTCATCATAGTGCATCACAGTGCACCTCCATCGTCGCTCAGCAGCCAGGTCGGTCACTGTGCGGGCCAGCGTGGACTTCCCTGCAGCAGGGAGACCGCAGAGCACGCACACACACACCGGTGGACTCTGGAGATGTTGCGAATCCATTTAACGTATTATTTCCATAACTTCACAGGACAGAAGAAAATAAACATAATGGACCAAGTGAAACTTCCGTGTACTGTGATCATTTCCTTCCAGGCATGGCAGCCTCTTCTTCAGCGTTATATATAGTTTGGATATCGCTTTACTGCCGCCTAGTGGAAGTCGTGTGCCAACGATTTGATAAAAAGAAAAGAAAAGAATGCGCACTATATTCAATAGATAACTTTATTTAATCCACGAACACAAATAACGTTTAATAAACATAAAAAAAGCGTTCAATAAAATATAATCTTTTTAACATTTGTGTGGCATGTATCAAATACCCATTTTGATATTGCGGTTCAAAAAATGGGGGGTAATCCAATACTTCTCAAGCATAAAATACCACAGATTTTTCTTCTTCAGGATTCGCGAATAAGTCAATTTAGAAGTCAATTTTCATACATGGTTTGTGAAGAACATAAACTAAAAACCACCAGTCGGGTCAGTTTGGTGGTTGCTGGGGTCTGATGGGTCTAGGGACTCCAGGGCCCTGTTGGGGTACGGGTCTAGGGACCGGGGCCCTGTTGGGGTACGGGTCTAGGGACTCCGGGGCCCTGTGGAGGTGCGGGTCTAGGGACTGACGGAGGAACCGACAGGTGAACCGACTGAGGAACCGGCGCTGCGGTATCTACTCCGTTATTCCAGTAATCCAGTTCTCCGAACCTGAACCTAATAATTGAACGGACGGAAATTCAGTTAAGATGAACAAACCTTTGAATAGAACAGAATAATTTGGAGGGATCAATGGAAGCTTTTAATTGGTTCATACCCAGGGGTCGCAGGTATAGCTGTGTGCTCTGGGGGCTGGAGTTTGCAATTGACAAAAACAGAAAAAAAATATCTTTTAGTTTCTGAATGTTAAAGCTCTTAACATTATTAAATAATAAAAAAAAGAAAAAATCACACACACACACACACACACACACACACACACACACACACACACACACACACACACACACACACACACACACACACACACACACACACACACACACACACACACACACACACACACACACACGGCTCATCCCTTTGCATAGGAGAGAACAGCATTGTATTTATGGATGAAGAAGTCCTTTTTTTTCGTTACCATGTCAGCTGGGGTTTGCCTGCGGGGTTGGGCCACAGTACTCACCGGAGTACTGATATAAAAACAGTCATCGGGAAAGCCGCATCAAAATAGTTAGCAAGCAATGACCACAAATGAAATAAAATACAATAAAATGAAATAAAGGAAGACAAAACAGGCGTTTCCACCCACCTGTTGTTGTTATTACTGACAGGTTTCATCACCTTCATGCAGGCGGTCATTGAACCCCGCCTGAAGTTGTAGAGCAGCAGCAGTGTGATGAGGATCAGTACTGGTACGACCAGTAGGAAGAAGATGAGGAGCCCGTCCCTGAGCGAGTAGTCTGACACAGGGAGCACGAGAGAGAGGTGGATCACAACGGACAGGGGAAACCATGACACACTGTGTTAGTCAGCTAGTTACAAGTGTTGTTGGACACGGTTCACACAAGGTCGTTTCAGTCTGCCTGAAAGATCTCAACGTTGTATGGAAAATTAAAAACGCATAAAAACATAACAAATACGTTATTCCGTGTTTGTTAATCAGCTAACAATGCCTTAAAAGTTGTAGGCTAACGCAAAGGCTTATTTCCCCATAACAAACATAACATCAACAATACGGTTCACAGCAGGCAGTTTGCAATTCAGAAACTCAAGTAAGAACGTAAGAAAGTATAAAATATGTATTGTTACCAAAACCTTCTAGCAGAGGTGAAGGTGAAGGTAACACTCACCTATTGCAGCAGGCCCACTGTTGACACTCCCTCCCCTCCCAGACCTATCACAGCTGGGGGGGGCCCACCCCTTGTCACAGTGGCAGTCTCCCAGGTTGTCACAAACCTGCAGGAAAAAGACACAAGAACCAGATATGACAGATATATCATAAATAGTTCTGCTTCACATATACACCTGCAAAATGGCTCCCCAAAGTTTGACAAATGACGTTATTGGTTGGACTTGGAAAAAAATCTGCCAATGTTGCATCTTTAATAACACAAACAATGTGGTGGACGACACACTAGTTCAGCACAAAGTACAGTTCGCAGCGACTGACCCCGTTGCCCTTGCAGGTGGTCTGGGCGTCACAATTCAGTTTCGGCAGCAGAGTAGTAGCATTCACACACTTGAAGTCCATACAGGCCTGGGAGAAAAGAGGGGAGATGAACCATTGGTTTTTTTTAATGGTGGTTTGGGGCTCAGGAGTTGTGTGTTGCTAAATTGTACTCAAATGTCAAATTTAATATTCTTATTATAATCAAATGTCAAAAATTATAGTTGTATCATTATTTCAATTCATCATCACGATCATAAAGTAAGCCCTTACGTGCCTTGCACTTGTCAGAGAACATTCACACACACACACACACACACACACACACACACACACACACACACACACACACACACACACACACACACACACACACACACACACACACACACACACACACACACACACACACACACACACACACACACGTTGGGGCTCACCTTTCCTGGAGCACAGGGGCTACCGGGGTTAACATAGGCAGGGTCCACCACGTCCGGCCCCAGGTTGAAGTCTGCGTTCACACATTTGAAACCGCCCACCATCGTATTGGACAGGGAACCCCCGAGAGGCGGTTTGTTGGCGTCCACGTTGGTACACTGCACCTTCCCACACATGACGTTGCTGCAGCATAATAATAATAATAATATAATAATTCATTGAATTTAGCGCTTTTTTCTTTCTGAGAACTCAAAGCGCTTACAGTGAAGGGGGGAGACCTCCCTAACCGCCACCAGTGTGTAGCACCCACTTGGAGGATGCACGGCAGTCAATCGGCACCAGAACGCTCACCACACACCAGCTTGAGGTGGCTAGTGAGGGAATTAATGAGTCAGCCAAGTATACAGGGGGATGATTACCCTGGCTGGGCAGTTTTAGCCAGGACAGCGGGTTCCCTTCTCTTTGCGATAAGTGCCCTGGGATCTTTTATGACCTCAGTAAGTCAGGACCTCGGTTCTGCGTCTCCTCCGAAGGACGGAACCAGTCAAATAGGCCGAGTTATTTTCCTTACAAGTGCATCTTATTTACATTACATAGTGGGTCAAGTCTACGCTAGTGAGCAGTAGAAATCAAACATGCTGTGCCAGCTGCTGTAAAGGTCAGGTTTTACGAAGTATTGCTCGTTTGTCATTAGGGTGGGGACAGCGAGCAGAATACTCACTCGGTGCTGCATTTGATGGGTTGGCCTCGAGCATATCCACAGTTTCCAAACTTATCTCCCCTCACATTTGCATGAGAGTAACATTCATCAGCTGCCTTTCGTGCCTCTGCCCAAAACATAAATAGATAAAATTATATTACTTATTTGTTAAACCTTGCAACAGGTGTGTACCTTCAACACACAGAGGCGTGGGCATGCATGTTTAAGCTTGTAAAGACAATGCATCTAGTTATATTTAGTCGAACAGGCGTCACATACAACGATGCCATCAAACTGGTTATCGCTGTGGATAAGAAGCCAAGGGACTTTCATCCAAAGCTACCAACAATAAGTACATTTGTCAGAAGAAAGAGAAACAACAATATATTGCTGATGGTGCAAGGTGGATGTTCATAGAAACAAGTGCCAAGCACTTACAATTGTTAGGTTAACCCATTCACTGTAGGGTTAGGTTATATGTTTGTTATATATGGCTAGTCCTGTAATGTACCGAGACGTAGCGGGTTTGAGGAGCTAACATGGGTCCCTTCGCCCCGACGTACCTGGCTCAAAGAGAACCTTGCACTGGTAGTCGTAGGTCTGGCACCGCCCTTCGTAGCAGTAGGCCGAGGCGTCCTCACAGCTCAGGCCGTCCATGACGTAGAAGTCTTCGGGGCAGAAGCCGCTGTTTCCGACGCAGTACTCTGGAAGGTCGCAGGCGTTGACGGAATCGCGACACGGCGTGCCCGCCACCCTGACCTTGAAGCGGAAGAAGAGACACCGAAATGAGGAACTGTGTAGTGTAGCACACACACACAGACTGGGATATCGTTACCTGGGTATTTTAAAGTGCACACTCAAGAAAACACACGCAGTACGAGATGCACATCTGGAGTGTGAAGCCTAGACAACTAAAAGTGTGCTAGAAAGTACTCCACACACACACACACACACACACACACACACACACACACACACACACACACACACACACACACACACACACACACACACACACACACACACACACACACACACACACACACACACACACACACACACACACACACACACACACGTCGTTTTCAGCAAACACCAAAAGGACAGTAGCAGTGTGTCCCCGGTACAGGTGACGCTGCGGTACACAGAGCCAGGCAGTGTCACCTGGCAGTTGTTGCAGCAGAGCCCATCAGCACAGGAGGACCCAGCGGAGAACCTGCAGGTCGCCGCGTCACAGCATCTATTGTTGCACTCCTGAGGGACGCAAACACACAGACCAACACTGGTGTCACACAACGAATCAACACGCACACGTATAGATTAATTAGTGGTTACAGAGTACAGAACAATTTATGCATTAGCTCTGTGTCATAAGAACACAAGGTATTATTCACATTCAATTTTTCCATCGGCGTGTCAAACATGATTCTGTGAAACTGCGTTAAACATCGGTAGACCGCTCGGGGAGGAACTTCCAGTTCCTCAGGAAACAAAGAGCGTCACAGTCTGTCACGAGCCCCTCTCCGATTGGCTGGAGGTTTTTGAACAACCCGCCCATATTCTGAGATTTCGGAAATCAGTTGCCACCCAGGCGTGGCCAAACACAACACGAATTGCGAAACGCAAACAGGGGATATCAGAATGGTTTCACCAGGCTCATGACGCCTACCTCTGGGCTTCCGCAGTCACACTGCTCCTCATCCTCCAGCAGGCCGTTGCCACACTGAGACAGCCCCACCGAGTGGGTGGGCGGGTTCTTCAGACACATACCGCCGCCATTACGAACCAACACCTCAAAGTCGTCTGCACTACAGGTGCTGAAGTTGGTGGATCCTCTTCAAGGTCAAAGAGAGAAAAAATATATTTATATAAATAATAATTATAGTAATACAGTAATACTTTTTGTACACTATGATATGCAACAACATTCTTCTATGCAAAGTCAAACTGAACAAATCAATCTCTAACAAATGCTACGATTAAAAAGGTGTTGCAGGTAAGACATTCACACAGAGCATTGCACGCACTATTAACTGAGAGATGGCTACCGCATTTCTAACAACACACACACACTTTTGTTCTTACCCCGCAGTCGCCGACATGATGCAGCTTCCACCGCAGGTGCAGCGGCTGTTGTCGTGCTTCATGCCCAAGTTGTGACCCAGCTCGTGCGCCACCACGGTTGAGATGTAGGGTAGCGTTGAGGTTTTTTGGAACTACAAGAACAGACCCCGACCCAATTTAATATCATAATGAAGGAGTCGATCAGCCTTAACCCATTCAGGCCTGAGGAGGGATTCTACAGCTAAAGCACCAAAATAAGGGTTACAAAAATGCGTTTCAGTCCTTAAAGAGTTAAGTAACAATTGGACATTTAAGAGACATAATAAGAGGAGAAACATTTTCAAAAAAGTTTGGTCGGGGGGCTGTATGTTCCCAAACTTGTTTTGACATTCACGTTAGGTTTAGGTCTATCGTTCAAGAGAAACAGTCGCCGCAGCAGCAGGTCGTAAATAATGCAGACGGGCATCGGTTTCAAGGCCGAAGGTCAACACGGCAAAAGGCCACCGGTGACAAAATGGAACGACCAACGAGAGAGAAACCCGTGAACCAACCACATTGATCCCTCCAGATGAAGCTGCCGAACAGACGGTGCTCACAAAGGCCATGCCCAGGACGCCCCCATCGTACACGCCTGGTAGACCCCTGATACACGAAAAAAAACACGGTCAGAAAAAGTGACATAATGGTTCACAACCAACAGAAGCAGGGTTATGCATCCGCTTTCTGTCCTGGCTAATACGGAGGCATACCTCTGACCTTAATTAAAAGAACAGGTTTGGCAGGACGAGCGAGAACTCACACAATGAGTTGGGCCACATCATGCTGGATTCTTGGCAACAATTCAGTCTTCCTCCACTGGACAAAGCTGGTCAACACCTCTGGGGCTGAGAGCTCCACGTTAAAGGGGTTCTCTTCTTTGAAAATCTCCAGGCCCACCAGCGCCACTCGGATGTTCAGCTGCTTGTAATACTGAAATGGGTGGAATATAAATTAACAGTGGGCGGCAGGGTTGATAATAGGAACCCTGGGTAATAAACAATGACGTAGGACAGGGTTTGGCTTTGTTTCTCTCACCCCGTCCAGCAGGTTAGCCATTTCCACCATCTCTTCAATCACCGCCGTCTCATTGCCATCCTTTATTTTATACTGTAAATATTAAAAAGGAAAGTACGATATCACTGTTATAATTATTTTACAGGGGGCAAAGTCTAAAATGACTATAAATCCCTCCTAAATAAAGAAAGAATTTGACAACATCAATGTGATACCATAAAAAGAGTGAAACGTGTAAACCAACTGCCAGACTCACCCTGAGATTATCCACCACCAACACCAACTCCACAAATCTGGTGTCGGGCAGATTTCTCCTCCGCTGTGAAGACGAACAAACAGAAGAAAATGGAACTTCCAACCCCCACGAAATTGTACGCCTTGATAAATATGGACCTGATAAACATTGAAATACTACACAGTGGATTCAAAATGGCGTGGGGGAGAGACATCGTACCCGCAGGAGTGAGGTCAACGTGTGGCCCGGGTCAAAGGGCGAGGGTCGTCCCTGCGCCGGCGTCTCATTGGCTACTCCGCAGACGCCGTCTCCTGACGTCACATCCTCAAGAGGGTAGAGGTGGTGCTCGTTGGACGTGGAGCGTGGAACCGGTTCTAACCCAAAACTCTGGTTAAGCAGGACGATCACACCCCTTGGTAGAGAGTATGAAACAAAGCAGAGGTTGAGAACGCCGTTTATTTCCGACCACTGGCACAGAGGGTCACTCTCAGAAGGAACATGGCGACTGTATGTGGGTCGATTCGCCTAAAAGAATGTGGGTATGGCTGGAGACCAATTTGGAGGTTTTACCTGCCGAGCAGGAACTAAACCACAGGTCCAAAGGAATTTATACGGTCAAGCCTATGAGAATATCCGTTTTAAGGTGACCCCGCCCGTCTCTGTGTGAGCCAATTTATATTTTAGACTGCTTCCGGCTTGATTACAATCTCTCTTCCCTGAAATGAGGGAGGGGGGTTTTACTGCTCGTCAACAACAAATGGTGTAACCCTAATCATGCTACTGTCAAAGAACGGGTATGCAACAAGGACATTGAACTTTTAGCGGCTAGTTTATGGCCATACTACCTACCCAGAGAGTTCACTGTGGTGATAGCCATTGTTGTTTACATTCCCCCATCGGCCAAGGCGGAAGTCGCGTGTGACGAGCTTCACACCACTATCGCGAGACTTCAGTCCAAGTTCCCAGAGGCGTTCATTGTTGTGTCTGGAGATTTCAACCCATGTCTGTCTCTCTAAGACTTTGCCCACTTTTGAAACAGTTTATTTACTGTGTAACTAGAGGTGTTTAAACACTGGATCTCTTGTATGCAAATGTGAAAAATGCATGCAAATGTACAGCACTGCACTTGGTCGATCAGACCACAACATGCTACATCTCTCTCCCTCCTACACCCCAGCTGCAAAGAGGCTGCCTGTTACCACCAGAACATCAAGAGCCTGGTTCCTGAGGCTGATGAAGCCCTGAGGTGCTGTTTTGAGACAACAGATTGGGATGTGTTCTGTGAGGACTACGAGGAAGACAATGACGGTCTAACAGAATGCATTACCCATTACATCAATTTCTGTTACGATGACATCATGCCAACCAGGGTAATTTGTTGCTTCCCTAACAACAAACCATGGATGACCAGCAGCCTGAAGGCCTTACGAAATGAGAAGAAAAAGGCTTTCAGGGAGGGCGACAGGAATCAAATCAAAGAACCTCAAAAGGAACTGAAGGTGAGGATTAAGGAGGGGAGAGAAGCATATCGGCTCAAACTGGAACAACAGCTGCAGCAGGATGGAGTGAAGCAGGTATGGGCTGGAATGCGAAAGATCACGGGCATGAAGCAGAAGGGCAGTACACTGCCTGATGGTGAACTGAGTCTGGCCGATGATCTGAACAGATTTTTCAACAGATTTGACTGCCACCACACCACCCCAGCCGCCCCTACCTGGTGTGCTGACCAATGCTGCTTCAAACACTCCTGAGATGTCACCTGCACAGAGTCCCCTCTTCTCACCTCCTACTCCCCCAGCAACCCCACCTATGGCTCTCCATACTGCCCAGGTTGAGATGATGCTGTACAGGCTGAAGCCAGGGAAAGCAGTGGGGCCCGATGACATCAGCCCAAGGCTACTGAAGACTTGCTCTTCAGAGTTATGAGGTATTCTAACACACCTGTTCTACCTGAGCTTGCGCCTACAGAAGGTCCCAAGGCTGTGGAAAACATCTTGCCTGGTACCTGTCCCAAAGAAGACCCATCCCACGCACCACAATGACTACAGACCAGCAGCGCTCACTTCACATATCATGAAGACATTTGAGAGACTTGTCCTCTCCTACATCAGGACTAGTGTATCTACTCAAATGGACCCTTTACAGTTTGCATATCAACCTAACATCAGTGTTGATGATGCCCTCATTTACATGCTGCAGAGGGCATGCATACATCTGGACACCCCTGATGCATCTGTAAGGATAACATTCTTTGACTTCTCATCTGCCTTTAATACCATCCAGCCACGTCTGCTAGGGGAGAAGATGGAGATGATGATGAAGGTGGATCCATTACTGGTACTGGGGTGTTTGGACTACCTTTATCTCAGACCACAGTATGTGCGCCTACAGAACAATAGTTCATGCCCCATCCTCAGCAGCACAGTGGCTCCGCAAGGAACTGTGCTGGCTCCCTTCCTGTTCACCATCTACACAGCGGATCACAAACACAACACTAACAGCTGCTTCTTGCAAAAATATTCAGACGACAAAGTTGTTGTTGGCCTCATTAAAAGAGGGAAATGAGGAGGGGTACAGAGACACCATAGACAACTTTGTGGAGTGGAGTATACACAATAATCTCCATCTCAACACCACAAAGACAAAAGGAGATAGTTGTGGATTACAGGAGGGGGGAGGAGGAGGACTCAACCAACACCAATCAGCATCGGGGGCACTGTGGTGGAGATGGTCGCCAGCCACCGGTACCTTGGTGTGCAGCTCTACAGTGAGCTGGACTGGAAAAGTCATATGGAAGCGGTGTACAAGAAGGGACAAAGTCGACTCTTTTTCTTGAGGAGACTAAGGTCATTTAACATCTGCCAACCCCTACTGTCTACCACAAAGTGGTGGCCAGTGCTCTGTTTCTCGCTGTGGCATGTTGGGGAGAAGGTGCCCGCACAGCGGACAAAAACAGACTGGACAAGCTGATCAGGAAGGCCAGCTCACTGGTCGGGGCTGAGCAGCTAAAGGTCCAGCAGGTGGCAGAGGCCAGAATCCTCAACAAACTGGCCTCAATAATGACTAACCCCACTCACCCTCTCCACGCCCTGAAGATGATCAAGAACAGCACCTTCAGTCAGAGACTAATTGCACCAATGTGCAAAACGGAGCGGTACAGGAGGTCCTGTATACCAGCTGCCATATGGTTTTATAATGCACAAAAATAACTTTGCACTTTGTAGTATCTATTATTGTATTAATTGTTTAAGTACTTTAGCTATATGAGGGAATGTGTGTTTTTTATGTCTGTCCATATGCTGTTGTGACACTGTAATTTCCTGTAAAGGATTATTAAAGGTTCTATCTCTATCTATCTATATATTCGGGGAATCCATCTTGCATGTCAATCACAGGTGCGGGAAATGCACCACATTCTCAAGGCAGAGAAACAAAAGGGACGGCGCAGACAGGATGACACACACACTTTCATGGAGGAGTGTTCACTGACAACCCTTGATGTAAAAGCCACAGGGAGAACAAGACCTTAGACCGGAGCAGGTGCTGAGTAGGACAAGTGAGTCCTCGTACCCATCCACATGGCCGTGGTAGTAGCAGTGAACCTGCAGAACACAGACCTGGGTCAGTTCATTCAAACCAACGCAAGAAAATAACCATATCACTGAAACATTCATTATAGGCCTGCCTACTCACATGGTTTCTTCGTGTAGACTTGGAATGGCCACCACTGTGATGGGAATACTGCACAAATCTTTTGGAGATAAAGTCTCTGAAAAATGGGCAAGAAAGAGATATATAACGTCAAAATGTACGTTTATATGATTCGATTTGGGAGATCTACTGTTGCTATACACGTTACCTATTTTGTTTCAGCAGAAGGATGTTTTTTCTGTTGTTGATATCAAGTTCGTAAGAAATCGTTTCCATTTCGTTGCTCTGCAATTAGTGTACATGTTGACATAATAAAGCATATGCCCATGACTGGGAGTTTACAGAAAACAATTATATGTTTCTAAAATGAATATCAACCAAAAACAACCTCTTTCGAGTCAAATGATCTGTTAGCACTCCTTCTCCATCGATGCAATAGATGGGGGTACACCACGGTGTATTTTGAATGTGTGGATGAAAAGCCATTGGAAATATCTGAAATTAGACATTTGAGCATTCAACTGGTTAACGTCATCGATTGTTTGCTCGAAGTTTGATGGAAACAAACCCGGCAACCAAATATAAATAGGCCTACGATTTTTAAATTGTCAATATGCAGTCAAACCTGTTCAAAACAACAGGCACGACGGAAGTCACTAACAAACGGAACTCGGTTGACTGCTGTAACCAAACACCTCACCTTTGCTCTCCGCTACCGATGGACCGCAAAGGAAGAACAACGCGGCCAAGAAAAATTTGATCACCATGATGATCCCTGCTGTAGTTTTTGATGTGGATGTATCATCCTTGGCGGACGGTTGTGCACTGACAGGTGTGGCGGAGCTCGCTCCTCTGGTAGTCGCTCAGGTAACCTCCAGGATGTCCGATGTGGGCGTGGCTTATGTTAAAGCGCAGGTCGCCTCAACACACGCGCGCGCGCACGCACGCACACACACACACACACGCACACGCTATTCGAATGGTGCTTGCATACCGCCGCGCGACAACTGGTTCTACCGTTTTTTTTTTTTACTGTTGCCTATATATTTGGCGACGTAGGCCAACGTTGAGTAATAGGCCTACATGTTATCATATTATACTAAATTATTTATATCCTTAGGGCAAGTAATTTAATGTGCCTGCCTGACTATTGACTCATTACCACTCCCTCTTATCTCCCAAAGGGTAGGCCTTTATTTGTACTGAGTTGTATGTTTATTTTGTGTGTAGCTATGCAGCTTCTGTTTACCCCACCCACCTCTTGCTCACAAACCATCTAAAGTTCCATGTGGAGCAATAAAGAAGACTATAATTAGAATATGGGTCGGTGTTATAAGCATACAATATAAGCATGAGAACAATAGTAATAAATATTATATAAATATTTAATAATAAATATTTATATTGGAGCTATTTAAAAACACTGTGCCAAAAATATTACGTGAACATTAGGCCCTAGATTAATAATAATAATAATAATAATAATAATAATAATAATAATAATAATAATAATAATAATAATAATAATAATAATAATAATAATAATACATTTGTTATAACGCACTTTACATCAACTTAATGACCTCAAAGTGCTAAAGATTGAGACTCTGTCTGAACTCATGCGGGAGGGAGTTGAACTTGACTCCTTCTCCAGGATGTCAATAGGTGCATAAGAGGCCTTGTTACTGTGACCTCTTTTAATGTTCGGATCTTTAATTTTTAATTAAATCTTTAATCTTTTAATCTTTGTGTATTTGGTTGACATGATGTCACCCATGATGATCGTACATAACAAACTCACACTCACAAATAATGTGTTATACAGTTACAGATTTTTTGTGTTATCACACACTGTAACAGTTTGTTAAATTTTATGTTGAATTTGTGTCAAATTCTTGGGGTATGTTGGTCAACACATAATGTCTTACATTACTGTCCAATCACATCCCTTTCTGAAATGAGTTGTTAGTGGCCTGGGACATTCTTGAACATTCTTCTACAAGATTTGTGGCACTTGCTCCACGTGCGCACGCAGAGGAAGGCAGACCTCTCCAAGGCCTTTCACACCAAAAATAACCAAGAGCCAGTTCCGGGCTGGTGCTAGAGCCAGTTCAAAACTGGTTCCAGCCTTATCCCAGTTATGAACCAGTTGGTTCACACTAGAGTTCACACCGGCCAGAGCCAGCCATCGAGCCGGCGAGAGCAACGTCATGACGTCACTGCATACGTCTGCATACGTCTCCCAACCTGGTCTCACAGGAATCTGTGAAATGACTACGGACGCTTAACTCAAAATCCGTGGGATCATCACGGAAACACGCCGATTTCCGTGATATGGGCACGGAATTTGCTCCAATGCAAGTAAATTACACTGATATTCTGTTGATTGAATGCCATATTTAAGCCTGTGTTAGATCATGTCAAACTTCTTGAAACAAGGGGGCTAGAATTTCAGATAGGTGGCCTATGCACATTGTTTTATGGTACACTATGCCTCTTTACTGCTGATAACCTGGCTTGTCATTCTCTCTGTGGTTATCTTGAGAGCTTTGCTGCCAATAAGTTCTGTCATATATGTCTGGTTGATAAACAGAAGGCCCAGCATATCTTTGGTGATGACCACTTAAGAGTTGCGCAATCGAGACGACTATAACGAACATGTTCAACTCAACAATCCTTCTTTGACAGGCTTAAAAGACAACTCTTGTCTAAACTCTCTTAGCCACTTTCATGTCACAGAAGGTGTTTATGGGGATATAATGCATGATGTCTTAGAGGAGTCCGGCTTGAGCTAAAGCTGATGTTGAGACATTTTATCTATGACGAGAATTTCTTCAAGCCGAGTGTCACTTTGAATTTAAGAACGGGGGAGATACGACAAACTACGAGCCAAATGTGGTGCTTCATTCTCTTCTTACCATTCTTTATAGGAGACTTCATAGATGAAGGCAATGAACACTGGAAGTTGTTTCTTTTGTTAAGAGAGATTTGCGACATTATCTTTGCTCCAGTTGTATCTAAAGGATTAGCTATACTGTTGAAGCAGCTGGTCATTGATCACCACAGTTTATTCATTTAGTACTTTATCCTAGGTCTTTAATTCCAAAACACCATTTTATGATTCATTACTGGCACATGATGATATATTTTGGCCCATTATCGAAACTATGGTGTATGCGTTTTGAGGGGAAACATGCACCAGAAAGGCAGGCACATGGAGTGTGCAATTTTGTGAATATTTCCAAAACCTTATCATTTAAACACCAAATGCAACAAATGTTCAACTGGAAACTGGGCAGTCCTTTGACCGATGAATTGACAGTGTCTGACAGCTCTTCAGTTATGATTGGTTCTCTTGAAGAACATTGCACTCTCCTTGAAAATCTAAAAATGATGGCCGTGATGTTACATATGCAGCCAAATTAATGTTTCCCAATCAGTTTCTATGTTTGGCCAAGATTATCAGATTGGTATGTTGTCATTACAGAGGAGAGCTTGTTTTTGGTGAAGTCATTCACGTTTTCCCAGTGTGCGACAAACAAAATGTTATGTTTTGTAAGAATACTGGTTAAATTGTTTATTCACCCGCATTTACATGCATTTCGGTTGGAAAGGACAAGAGACTTTCTGTTAATCGACTAAAAAGACGTAAAAGACATAAAACCATTGAATTTGATCTATTTTAACGATAATATGTATGTAAATCCTAGGTATAAGATTCTGTAATTTTTTAAACAAATATTTATGATTATTAATGGACATATATAAGATAAGATATTTGTATGATTAATATATGTACTGAGGATGTTTTATTGCATCTCACTGGTTTAGAATAGAATGAATAAAACATATTAATACATAATGAATAAATAATAATAAGAAACTTACTGACACAAACGGTGTTGTGTGTAACACATTGATGTGTTAAATATTTCAACATCTCGTAAATGGGTTAACACATTTATTAACACATGTTGGGTTGTCCTTACCTAAACACGCAGATGTGTTAAATGCGTGTTGTTTCTAACACAGCTTTTTTTAGTGCCGAAAAAGCGTGTAGTTCAAAACGTGAGCAACTTTTACTTCTTCGCCACTACAGTTTGTACGATCATTCAAAAAACCCATGTGATTTCCCATAGATATTTGACCGATGGAATCAGGAGCCTCGGAGGCGGGACATATTCTTCAGAGGTCTGCCCAGGCGCTTTAACACACTGCGCTACGCAGGCGCAAGTCATGCGTACATTTTGCGGAGTTGTAACCCGCTTGAACATTCCCGGGTGACGTCTTTCACACAAGAGGAAGTATTTGTTTTGTGGAAGAAGAACAACAGTTTCGTAGACACAGAAATGATCAGCTGCTCCGAATGATGTGCGCTGTGTATGTGTCCCGTATTATCAGATATTAAATCATTATTTATTTTAATGCTTTATCGTTATTGCATTTCCATGTGAAATCATAAGCTTATTGTTGTCTGGAATATATTGCATAAAGCTTAGAGGACTGCGCTGAATGCGCTGTGCTAAAGTACATTATTGTGCAAGGTGGTTAAGTGATGTTGTAGTGGACTGTATGGCCCTGGGCTTCGTTAAGTACCTGCTGAAAGGAGGACTGCCGAATCAGAATTTGTACTCTTCGGGGGTTGTAACACAAGTTATTTTGTAAGTATGCATTTCGGATCAGGGTCACTTTGATTATACCTGTGGACTTGTGGTGTAAGTAATATGCATATCTAAACATCTTTTGGTCATCCGTGTGTCGTCTTTCGGCAGAATCACTTGTTTGACACACCGGGACCCAACTCCGGAAAGACTCAGGGTTAAAGTTCATGCAAAGAATTGTCCCAGGTCTTTTCTCCAAGGTAAGCTTTTGGGATTCTTTGTAGTAATCCCACTTAATATGGTTTAACCACTGAACTGGTAGGATATATCTGAACGTACAATGATTCATGTATTTGCAGGCCTACACATACGTTTTACACTCCCGGATAATGTGACCATGGATGAAGATGGTAAAGAAACCAACAGTGAGCCGAAGATGGACGCGAGGCCCAAGAGTAGAACCGTGCGTGGCGTGAAAGCCCCTCTCTCCCAATACAGAATCAGCAACAAGCAGAAGCATAAATTGAGGGGTACGCTTCAAAATTGGCTGATCAAACCCCAAAAGCCTCACGGAAGGGCCGAAGCGCAAGACTTAGACATGATGGACCTGGATTCCTCCCAGCGCTCCACTGCGGCTGAACGCGTGGACACTGAAGAAGAGCGAGCCCCCGCCCACGACGACGCCATGGACTCTGGGGAGGACACCCAGCCACTGACCCCCCAGAGCCTGGAGACGGACATCGCCGCCGCCTCGTCCTCCTCCGAGGCCCCGTGGCGTCTGTCGACAACGGAGGCCGAGGGAGGCAGAGGAAAGCCCAAAATAACAGATTTCTTCGCGGTGACGCCGTCCCCAGGCGTTCCTCCCAGGAGGGGGAGGCAGCAGAGCGCCGGGGCGTCCCCGGTGCAGGACGGCTCTGCTCCAGAGGACGAGCCGGACGTCACCTGGCTTGGGACGCCCATCAGCGAGCTGAGGAGGATGCCTGAGTGTGGCGGGCGTCTTCCCCGACTGAGGGCCTGCCCCGTACAGCACACCGTCATGATCAGGGTGCGAGCAGCTGGCTCCTCTTTCACACTTTCACACGTTTTGTTGTTCAATCTTATTGTTCAAATGTTGATTTGTGTTAAGCACACGACTACTACGTTATTATGACTGAGAGAAAATTATAGAAACATATACTTGTAATATGTTAATAATGCGACATGTTGCTTTTTCTTTGTTTTTTACTTTGTTGTAACCGTAAACATAGCTTGCCACCCGCACCCGCATATAAATCTGGTTTCCAGATTTGTAGCAAACAAACACCCTGGTTTCCTGGTACACAGGACACCAGCTAGTAGTTTCATTGTTTCAGGCTCAGAGTTCTGACCAGATGTTTTTGTCCCGTCGTTTCTGTCACTCTCAATGTCCCAGACGGATCTCCTCCAGAGTGGGAAGGCTCCCGTCCCGTACCCGTCCACCTTCATGGATGTCTGGGACGACGTCCATGTGAAGATGCCGTGCTCAAAGACAAACTTGTTTCCTGTCGTGAATGAGGTTTGCACAAATCCTGCACCACTATTTCAACACCTTTTTCATATGGCGTACTCATCTAGGCCACGAAATAACCACACTGTTGGCACAGTAACCATCTCACTTAACATACTGACCGCAAATAGAACATGGTGGCTTCAACTGAGAAGCTACAGTTGGTGGCTGATGACGTCGTGTAGAGCTGAACAGGTTATCTTAAGGTCTAAGTATAGACTCCCAGCACTACACGTTGAATGTTAACAGGTAGCACTCATGACCCTTCACGCGGGTCTAGACGGGAGATCTCGGTAAGATTAAGGCTGTAACCTGTTTCAATAACATCTGTCAGTTACCTGTGTCAGTATTAGTAACACAGGTCAGTCAGTAACCTGTGTCAATAATAGTAACTCAGGTGTGTCAGTAACCTGTGTCAGTAATAGGCCAGTAACACAGGTAAGCCAGTCGGTAGAACACTTCATGGCGTTGTTAACGTTACACTAGAAGTGTCAGTACCTATGAAACGGATACACAAGTAGAAGAATAATCTCTATACATTGCCTATATGATAACAACAGTAAGAAGTGCATCCTTACACAGCGCTACAATTTGGATCTGACATCACTGTTTTGCATGTGCAGGAAACACGAGTTCTTCAGAGTCTGAGCCGATGGGAGCTGATCCAGGAGACACTGAGGCGGAGGTTCAACAGCTCCCAGGATCTGAAGGTGTGGTTGGGCACACACCCTCTGGTGTAGACTGCACCGTGTTTGGGTAGTTAGCTGGCACGGCTTCAGCCGTTTGACTGGAGTTGGCCCGCTCATTCTTTGTTTACGTGGATAACTCCTCTGTGCACAATGCCCAGCATTGTGCAGAACATTGCTGAAGATCCACACTGTCCCCGGATAAACATTGGGGGTCAGGTGTGTTATGTGGTATTCGTAAGGCCAGAAACTCAGGAATGTTTGGCCTCTACATACAGCTGTATCCGCATGCCGTTTGTTTTAAAAAAAAAATCCCTGTTTGTTCTGTGTGAGAAACTCTTAGTCAAGAAGTCAATCAATTAAAAACACTTTGAAAAAATATACGCTTCACAGACCGATACTCGTATGCACTAACCCTAACCAAAGGTTGTCCAGGAAGTTTGATAATGGTGGGCTTTTCATTAACTACATTGGATAAGACTTACTAAATGCCATTCCATTGTTGAGGGATTTGCAAAGGGGTTGCGATTCGATGTCGTCTTGCTCGCTTGCGGCTAACATCTATCAGTAGATGGCGCCATCACCTCAGAAAAGTGCGCTCCGGAGAAGAAAAATCTTCCGATATCTTACCTTTCTGAATGACTAAATTGTTGTATGTTATTTTTGCAGAACTCGATATTGAAATATAATGCTGCGCCTGCCAAGAAATGGGACTTCACAGCATTGCATTCATACTGCACCAAGGTAGGTTCATATCAAAATGTTTTAATGTCATCGTTGAGTTTCCCGGGGACCAAAAATATGCTGCTCAAGTCTCTTCATTATTGTATGAGGAGGGAAATAGTGAAATAAGTTAAATACATAGAATAATAATGCAACAATCTAAAGTGAACTTGTCTCACGTTGGAGAAAGCACAGACTGCTTTTTAGTGATTTTGTTGTAGCAGACCTGGATCAGCTACTGCTCAATAGTATTTCCATTACAGCTGAATGACCAGAGTAGATTTGTATTGTAACAAAAGGGCCTAGAACATAGGTCAGTAGTTTGGATGGTTAAATCGCTTTTTTATTATTTATTACATTTTACTATTAATGTCATGTCAACAATGGGTTGATTAACCTCATCATAGACATGTTTTCTCAGCATCATATAACTGGGTGTTGTCTGTCGGCCATGATGGTTATTATAGCAAAGTTTACAATCCCTGGTCGGTAACTGCCGGTAAAATTATTTTGGGGTTGCACCTAAATTAATATAAATTCATTCATGCGTAGCTGCCCTTTTCAACATATTTGGTAATGGGTTTTGTCTTTGAGAATGTCAAGTCAAGTCAAGTTACTTTTATTTATATAGCACATTTAAATACAGCAGGAGTTGACCCAAAGCGCTTTACATTGACAGAAGTCAGGGTTGGGCAGGACAGTTGATAAAAAGGGGCCAAGGGATACACAGGTCTTGACTAAAAAATAAATGCATAAAATAAGTATAAAGAAGGCAATATATATAATAAAAAAAGAAAGAACAACATAGAGTAAAATAGTGTAAAATCAAAAAAAAGTAGTAAGAACAAGGTTAAGGGTTGTTAAAAGCAAGAGTGAAAAGGTATGTCTTTAAATTAGACTTAAAACTGGCGAGCGTGGAAGAGGACTTGACGTGGGGTGGAAGGGGATTCCATAGGTTTGTTTTGTGGATGACCGGGTGGACCTGGAGGTGGAGTGTGGGGAAAGCATTTCAGCAACATAAGGGGGGGCTAAGCCATTAAGAGCTACCCTTCTGGGGGCTTCAACCGGGCAGAGGTTGCAGCCCCCAGAAGGGTAAAGTGCGAGTCAAGAGAAGTAATTTAATCTTCTGCCAAAAGGTCACGTTTAGTCAGCTTGTCAGGAAAGGAAAGTGTCTGACATTACATCTCAAAGAGTGCATGGTTTCTTCCGTGTGCTGTCAAACTGATCGCATGTAACATGTATGAAATAAATCATTTCAATAGGTCATTTTATACTATAATACCAATATTGTTAGAATGAAAAGAGCATTACATCTATGGGTTAGGGTTATACAAACTGTAGTTAGAGACTTGTATTTAATAATACCTTTTCTTTTGGGAGGCCAAATTACTTGGGTGACGTATTTGTTCTGTTGCTCTAAAAAGCTACCATTATTCATGTAGCGCAGTGCAAATAAATATTGTCTTGCAGCGGCGACTGCCATCGCGATGAATGATCAATACTCAAAACGGATAGCGATCATTAAATGTCTAAGAGTGTAGTTTACCACTATTGATGCAGTAAGCGGCCTGTGTTAAGGAAACTGATGTTACCTCATAAGCCATTTCCCCCAGCATGCTCAGTGACCATGGTGCGCGTGGCTAGGACAAAGATACCTGATTGTGATTGGTTGAATTGGTAACGTGGTTGTTCGTTAATGTGTGTCGTATTTGAGTCCTATTCAGCTCCATGATTTGTAATTATTATACAATATTGATCTGTGAACGATTCATTGGTCCCCGTGCGTCACCACGTGAGGGAGGTCACCGACAAGTATTAAAGCCGGCACCTATACCAAAATCAACCCCCCCCCCCCAAAAAAGTGAATTCATTATGACTGGCAAATGGTGCAGGCTGTTTTCTTTCCGTTCATCAGGCTTGTTGTGTTTTTCTCCTCCTTCCCGGGAATGTCACGGTGGAGCAGAGTGCAGGGGAGTCAACCGAGCAAGAGGGGGTTAGGGGGTTGGGGGTGGGTGGGGGCTTGAAGATGATTGACAGGACACGGGGTCTTCATTGAATATTCATCTGTGCAAACGAACAGCGTCACTCTCCCCTGACGGACGGCATCACAATTGTTTGCTTTTGGTTCTCTTGTCTCGCGCCTGAAATCCCCGGTTATTAATGGATGCCTGGACCACAGGTTGTGTGCGTTTCACAACGGCAGGGCCATGCTACAGCACGGAGAGGAGGCGATCACACACAACCGCATGGCTGCTCTTGACGAGGGGTCGTAGGTCGGAGACGTGGAGGGGGGGGAAAAAAAAAAATGCGAGGCGTTGCGCTGTGCATTTGTCATTGTTTTGTTTTTTTGCGTCGCTGTTTCCCGCGGTCGGCGCCTCTCGGCGTGATCTATAGAGCCCCGTGGAGCCGACTCGCGGCGCTGCTCCGCTTGATTTGATGACCTGTCTGCCGCTGATTTAAGGCACTTCAGTTTGCTAGTGCTACCTCAGCTACCCCAGTCCCTCTCCCACCAGCCGCTGTCCATCGCCGCTCATTCATTACCACCCCCCCCGCCTCGCCCCCCAGGAAGCTTTCACATGATGTCAGCCCGGTCATTACTTATGAAAGCAGTTTAGCCTGGCTCCCTCCCCGCCATGATATAAATGTCCCCGCTCGCTGAGGAACGCCGAGCGCAGGGTGTTTTCTTGTTTCTGGAATCCCCCGGTTGCGTTATCTCCGGCTCTGCCTCGTCTCAGGGCCCCTTGTCTCGTCCAGGAAGCGGCCCCTAATCAGCTGGCAGGGCCCCGTAACCTTGATGAAATTGGCCTTTGATTGATCACGCTGACATTCGGGGAGCCGATAGGACAGTAAATAAGAGCCCTGCGTGCATGGCTGCCAGGAGCCATACAGCCGTGGACTGATGGCTGGTTGTTGTGCTGTGATGCTAATATCTGAAGCATGACAGAGGAGAGTAGTGTGGCACTAGTCAAAGCACTCAGCGTTGTGAGGCGTCTTTTCCCGAGCTATCTTTGTTGAATACGGGGAATGGGTTAACCGAGCGATTTTTAGTGCTTAGCACTTGTTTCTATGAACATCCTGACTGTACCGACAGGGATATATTATTGTTTATGTTTTTAATTTAATTGTAAGGCGCTGTGGATATAAGCGTCTGCTGAATACCCTTAATCTAAATGTAAGAACAACGATGTACCATCTTTAGAGATATTTCAGATTATAATCATTATTTTTCTGTATCAGATCTAAAATTGAGGTAGGCTTTGCCGATACAGATTACCAGCCATACACACTGCGACTGGTTTATTTATAACGACTTGGACGGCCTTGAAATGGGATCTTTTGCAGGTTGTTCGTTTGATTACACGTCCTTAACATTCTGATGCGCCGTCCATGCTGTCGACGGCGCTCGTGTTTTCTGTCGCAACTAATCAGTGCAAACAGATGATATTGTCCCAGCTGGGCCTTCTGTCGAAAATCAAACTGTAAACATGTTGCCTCTCGCTCTCTCTCTCTCTCCCCCCTGTCTCCCTCCCAGGCCCTGGAGCCGGATGCTGCTCAACATCTGCTTGGCTCTCTGCTGCCAGACATGGTTCAATTAGCACTGCGAGCGTCAGAGCTGTGCACCAAGGTAACTCGCCGCTCGATACCAGCCCAATAGGGCAGCCTCTCGCCCTGGTCCCCGGTACACACCCCCCCCCCCCACCCCCGCTGACCCACAGAGGCAAAGGCGCTGATATAATCGGAGGAAAAGGCATAGGACGAAGAATGCAGAGGTCGTGGTGCGTGGCTAGTGACGGTCTCGACATCTGATGGTTCACGATGCTACCGGTCGCCTGGAGCGTTGAGGCCGTGGAGAAGGAAGTGAGGGGTGTGGTGTGTGTGTGGTGTGTGTGTGTGTGTGTGTGTGTGTGTGTGTGTGTGTGTGTGGTGTGTGTGTGTGTGTGTGTGTGTGTGTGTGTGTGTGTGTGTGTGTGTGTGTGTGTGTGTGTGTGAACCAGCTCTTTCTTTAGGTCATCTTTAGTCCTCACATCCTGCGTGGTTGTTGTTGTTAATATGCGTTAATGGTGTACTTTGGTTTACACAACAGACCTCTCATAGCCCCAATTTGGTCTTAAATGCAATAAATGATGAATGACTGGTATTGGTGACGTAGTAATAGAGGTAATATTCCACGAGTCTTCACCCCACTCTCTGTTACAGTCGGCCATGATATGTCTGGAAATGAAGCAGCTGGCTTGCAATCGATCCAGCGCCATTATCCATTTCTCTGGGCCTATTACAACGTATGGCCTGGCTGGTCTACGACACAGAGCGCAGAGATTAATGTCCCCCACCTACTCCCGCCACATTGTAAACAAACTTGAAAGCTGATTCCTTTTTCTGTGGTCGTATTGAATCTGTGAGTCACTGAGGGCTCCCCCCCCCCACACACACACACACACACACACACACACACACACACACACACACACACACACACACACACACACACACACACACACACACACACACACACACACACACACCCCTCCCTTACCGGGACAGCGGTACTCCTGATGCTGATTAACAAACCCTAGACTCCGACCAGTAGTGTGAATCCCTCTCTGAGCTCGGGTGGAGAGTTACCTTGTCGGCTTGATTGTAATCACCCTGGCTTAAGGACACCCCACCTGCCCCCCCCTCACTCTCCTGGCCCCCCTCGCTCTCCTCCTGTGAGTGGTTCCAAACAGGTCCCGTTTCCACGCAAACTAATTCTGGCACCCTCATTTACGCAGCAACAAAAGATTTTGACCTTCTTCTGTCTGGTATCTCTCCCTCCTTCCTCCCCCTCCCCCCCCCCCTCCCTCCTCCCTCCCTCCCCTCCCCCCTCCCCTCCTCCTCCTCCCTCCCCTCCCCCCCACCCCCCCGTCCAGCCCATCCCGCTGCTGAAGAGAGGGGAGGAGCACTCGGTCACCATGTCCCAGGAGCAGGTGGCGTGCCTGCTGGCCAACGCCTTCTTCTGCACCTTTCCCCGACGCAACTCAAGGAAGTCCGAGTACATCAACTACCCCGACATCAACTTCTACAGGTGCCGCCGGGGGGGGGGGGGGGCACCTGAATATATATATTCAGTTTTTTGTTCTCCCACATGTTAAGCCTTAGGCCTTGGCTCCTTATGAAAGCCCCTAAAAATATCTAATATATTTCTCTTAATGTTATTATTTCATGTGCTTCAAAGCATCTCCATGGTTATCCACTTGTGGAACTAAATGAGCTATAATGTTTGAGAGCTCAGCTTCAACCGGATCTCTCCAATACAGCGGCTGCAACGCAGAGAGCGAGGAGTCTGGAGGGCACTCCCAGCGTCTTTACTGGCCTCTGTGTCCACTGCAGACCACAACAGATGTTCTCATGGCTGGACAAGCAATGGTTCATCACCTGAACATGCCTCTGTAGCTGCCCAAGCACACAGCAAACACTATTTTATAGCTGCTAACCACTTAGCGCCCACATTAATGAGTCTTGTTGACCTTCGCTCCCCAGGTCGCGACCTTTGAGCGAGCGGGTGATTTTTGAACGACCTAGGACTTAAAGGTTGGGTATGGGACTTGCGAAACGCCAGCAGATTTTGAAAATACACAACTCAAATAGTCCTACCCCCTCTCCTGCAACGCTGACTCTGACTCCACCCATTCCAAGTACATGGACGCGCAATCATGCACGAGCGAACACAGATGCGCGGGAGCGAGCCATTAGCTAGTTAGCTAGCTCCAGTAGCTACCGCAGGATAACAACAAACAGAAGCCTGCTCTGGGTCACGAGCTTTGAGTACGTGCACGAAGGGGTCACGCGCGGGGGGAGGGGGAGGGGGAGTGCAGTACGACTGTTTGATTGACGTACTTACTGTCCAATGCCACTCGGTGGGTCTGGAGTTTTTCGAGCCCTGTCCGTTCCACAGATGATTGACTTGTTTAATTGTCATGTCAGTACTCCTAACTCAGTGGCTGTAAGTGGGTTACGATAAGGAGTTCAAGTAATTTTGCGAAATTGGCCAAAAAGGAGAATTCCATACCCAACCTTTTAAGAACTGCATTTACCTTTTAGCTTTTGCCCTTTTTCAAATCTTAGGGAAAAAACATATACAAAATAAAAGTATAATTCCTAATTCATAAGGGTTTTATAATATAACTGTATGTAACTTTTATGGTTTATTCAATGGTTCTCATCGTTATTAAAGCCCACATTGTGCTGAGCATCGTGATTCCTTAAAAGTCAAAGTCAGGGGAGGGTTAGACGAGGGGGGGACAGGGGGGACGTCCCCCTGTCGTGATACATCACCGTGGCGACGGGAGTGCCATCTCTGCGGGCATTGCGGTGTAATCACCTAAATGGAGAGGGGGGAATTAGATTAACAACGACTTGGACGGCTGCTCTGATAATGGACCGGGGGGCCGCGCCGGCTGGCGTGCACGGAGCCGACTCCGCCGCCGTCAGTACCCCGCTCACGCACCAGAAGCTCTTCTGTGATTAAAAAGGAGCGTCCAGGAATAGACGGCGGTCTGAACAATGTCGGCCGGCCGGCCTGCCCGTGATGTATGCGCTGCAGTGGGTGTCTCTTTTCAGATGGGCGACAACCCAGCGCTTTCTTTTATCTCGTGTAGACCGGTGGATTCGGGCACTTTTTGAAATTAAAAGACACCGCGTTTTTTTTTTAATCTTAATGCAGATTGCAAAAGCAAACGATTTGCTTAGTGTACTGAAAGACACACAATAAATAAAACCCAGAGAGAGAGACGGGGCTCTTTATACTCCTCAGAGTTACATCACATGACCCCTCTGCATCTCTTTTCCCGACCGATACCTCGGCGTTACATAAACCGGCATTCAACGGTCGCCGTTGTTTCCTCGGGGGGGGGGGGGGGTGCGAAGACCTCGGCGCCATTGTCCCCGTTCCCTAAGAGCCCGCCCACTCCTCGACCGGCCAGCGGCGGTCGGAGCGCTCTCGGCCCCCTCAGGGCCGCCGCCCCGCCTCCACCGGCCCCGCTGACGGACAGCACCGACGGATCGGCGCGAGAGTGGACGTGGCTGAGTGGGTTTGTCCCCGCGGGCCCCCGAAGGGCTCTCAGTGCGCTGGAGCCAGCGTGTCGTTAGTCCATTTGTGCTCGGGTGAATGTCCCGCTCCCGATCGCTAAGAACGGGACATGCAGGGCTTCTTAAGAACGCGCCACTAGCCCTGAAGCACGGAGGGAACACCACCCTCCCCCACCCTTCACTGTCACCGCATCGCACCCTTAGTGTGTGTGTGTGTGTGTGTGTGTGTGTGTGTGTGTGTGTGTGTGTGTGTGTGTGTGTGTGTGTGTGTGTGTGTGTGTGTGTGTGTGTGCGTGCGTGCGTGTGTGTTTTCCTTTCTTCATCTTGAGGGGGGAAAAAGGAACTAAAACATCCTAATGTACCCCTAAGGTGGGATGACTTACACAAATACACACACACACACACACACTGCTCCTACTTTGTACTTTTTGGGCGTCTTGAGAGTGTTGTGCAGAGGACAAAGGGCCCGGGGCCCCCAGGGGCCAGTGACGGGGCTGTATCTGCGGAGGAGCTGCCACATAATGGGGCAGCGAGCGAGAGGGAGGCAGGGCTGAGCTGAACCAACGTCCCACCGCTCGCCTGACTGAACTCTCATATAGGGGGGGGGGGGGGGGGGGGGAGGCCGGGTCCACCAGTCTGTGCCTCCATTGTTTTAACTTGCCTTTTAAATGATCTGTTAAAGAAAAGAGTTCTGTGTGGACTCTGACGTTGTTACAACCACTTAATCAGGGTCATGAGAAAGTGTAGAATGTTGACCAGAAGTGCTCGACTGAACTGTCCTCCTCTCTTTGGGTCTCTAGGTTGTTCGAAGGGTCTTCTTCGAGGAAGATTGAAAAGCTAAAGACTTTGATGTGCTATTTCCAAAGCGTCACTGAGAATAGTAAGTTTAACGGTGTGCGTTTGTCTCTATGCTGAATCTTGGACGGTGATGCATACTTTTGTATACGAATGAAAAGTAGCGGGGTTCCTACTCCTGGACATGTCGGTACATTTTTTGAATGTGCGGTTGAGGGCAGTGCATCTCAGTGGTAGACGCGTGCGCTTCCTGTGTGCGGTAATGATACAGAGACCTTTTTTTTTGTTGTTGTTTTCCAGTGCCGACAGGACTCGTAACATTCACACGGAAACTACTGGATTCGCCTCCGGACTGGAACAGGTAGAATACTTCTGTCTAGGGATCGACCGATATATCGGCCGGCCGATATATCGGGCCGATATTTGCGGTTTTTAAGTGTATCGGCATCGGCCGATAAGCGGCTGCTGAGTTCGCCGATAGTTTTTTTCCCGGCATTTTACTATTTGTCAATATTGTTTTTTAAAGTTCAATAAATGTTCCCTTTTAAATTGGGACTTGTAACATTTGTTATCATCATTGTGTCATTTTTATGATGTAAATTGAGGGAGCAAAAGCAGTATCGGCTCCAAATATCGGCTTAAGAAAATCGGCAGCCCATATCGGTCATCGGCTAAGGCTGATGAAAAAAAATCGGTATCGGTATCGGCACTAAAAAAATCCATATCGGTCGATCCCTACTTCTGTCTCTTCGACCAAAGTCACCAAAGACGTTGCCTTATCTTTGGTAACCAAACGATCACTGTCGAATCCCATTCACACCACCCTGCGTCGGGAGTGTGCATCGCGGACCTCTAACCCCACGCTCTGCCTCCCCCCCCAGCTCCGAGAGCCCGCTCACCCGGCTCCACGTCACGTGTGAAGGCAGCATCGAGGAGGACGGCTACGGCATGCTGCAGGTAGGCAGGCGCGGGAGGAGGAGGAGGAGGAGGTCATACACGACGCAACACTAGTGGAACGCACTCATCCCCATCGCCCCCCCCACTACCAGACCCCAGCCCCCCCACACACTGAACCCCTTGTCTTCTGCGCCGGTGTTTACTGAGCTGTCTTGAGCTGGACGTGGAGAATACGTCGGGGGTTATGGTGGGTTACCGTCAGGATTCCCTTCTATAGCTTATACAGACGGGGGGGGGACGCCACACCTCTCTGCCCAGCGCAGTTAGGGGGATCGAACCAGCGACCTTCCGGTTCCCAGCCAACCCGCTCTCCCCTTCTGAGCTACTGCCGCCGCCCCCCCCAGTCTTGTTAAACCGGGCTGTAGCCTGGTAAACCCTGAGGCTTCTCCTCCAGTTCTCTCCATGCAGTCAATCACAGCACAATGCCGGCCGCTGCAGTCCATCAGTCCGTCAGCCCCATTGCTTACGGCGGCTTGAAAAGGCTTCTGTGGGGAGCGGATGGCTTGTAGCAGTGCATTCTGGGACCGGGGGGGGGGGGGGGGGTCGCGGCCCCTGGGCCATGCCCCCCCCCCCTGTGTGTCGGCCAGACTTCCGCTCTCATTGTCAGGACGCCACATCCGCCTCTCCTCTCCTCCACCTCCTCCTCGTGTCCCCCCCCTACCCCCCGATGGCTGACGGGGAGCACATGACCGGCTACGGGGGGTGAGGCCCACGCCGGCGCGATTGATGGACATGTCGGGTGAGGTGGTGGACCAGGGGGCGAGGACGAGAGGGCGCTGACAGCCTGTCAAAGCAGTAGGACGCTGGGGGGGGGGGGGGGGGCTGAGTAAAGAGAGTCGGTCCGATCAGCTGCAGCAGCAAGGCACCTCCACGACGGGAGGAGAGTTTACACCACGGGCCGTTGAGATCGGTGTATGAGGTTTACATTTGGTAGACAAAAGGCTTTGTGCGTGTCGATTCTATTTCATGTGATTTTGTTGATCAGACGATCGGCGACAATCATGATAATTTTCAGACACAAAATGATGGGATAAAGACAATTATTCCCGACCATGTAATGCATTAATATTCAGTTTATGTATTTTTTTTCCTCTGAATTCTGCGGAAATTGCATAGTTTGTGTGTACACCAATCAACATGTTTGTTGTGACATTTATTTAGTAGTTTCAAGTTGTTATTTAGCAGTTTAAGTTTGAGTTAATGCTGGTGTGCTGTTGGTGCAGCCTCATGTTAATTCAGGTTCCCCCCAACGTCCGATGTCTGCTAATTGGTGTTGCTTTTGCAGGTGGATTTCGCCAACAAGTTTGTGGGCGGGGGTGTGACCGGCTCCGGCCTGGTGCAGGAGGAGATCCGCTTCCTCATCAACCCGGAGCTCATCGCCTCCCGGCTCTTCACCGAGGCCCTGGGGCACGACGAGTGTCTGATCGTCACAGGTCGGTCGGCCCGTCACCGACACACACACACACACACACCACGAGGTCACTGAAAGCGCTCGTACATGAACCTCCAGATGGTTTTTGTTTCTGAGGATCTTGGGTAATCAAGGGCGAACAAAGATGGATGTGGTGACCCTCTTCACCTGTGTGAGTCCGAGAGAAGACCTAAGAAAAGCCCACCTGGAACACACACACACACACACACACACACACACACACACACACACACACACACACACACACACACACACACACACACACACACACACACACACACACACACACACACACACACACACACACACACACACACACACACACACACACCCTCCTCCTCCTCCAGACAGGTCCTCAGCGACCCCCTTGATTGCGTAGCAGGAGTGCCCCGTCAGGGCCGGTGTTATCGGAGGCTGGCCCGCTGTTGATTGCCCCTGCTGGGTGTGTTCCGCTGAGCACCATTCAGATCCCGCTGTTTTCTGGTTAAGGGCGTCTGCAGCCCGCCGACGGGGGTAGACCCACTCAATGCAGGTTGAAGAAGACAACAGGAGCTCCATGGGGTTGATTCTCTGAAGTAGTCCTCCAAGCACCTCTCCATCTTCCTCCACCTCCTCCTCCACCTCCTCCTCCGCCTCTCCCTCCACCTCCCGATAACACAAACCTGAGACCAAATCCACGTCCACCTGTCCACCAAAGTTCCGATAGCACAAAACCCAACGTCCGGTCCAGGAGTTAAAACTCTCTCGCACCAAACAATCAACAATTCGTCAGGTTTTGCTTCTGAGTGAACCAACAGGTTTATTACAGGGTGAGAGCATAATCCCTCAGAATTTGGGTAACCATTAACGTGCCCTTTGGGGATAAAGGTGACGAAGTGAACGGGTATGAAATCAGCGTGTTCCTCACCCCCCCCTGATTGTTAGGAAACCAGCAGTCCGAGGTGCCTTCTTTCAGCGACAACTCGACGTCATGTTGGAAAAACACATTTGTTTTTCCACACGAGTCATTCGGCTCTGTTGCCTGAACTCTCCTCGCTAAATACAACGGTCCTGACACACGGCTTCTGCTGCTGCTGCTGCTGCTGTTGTTGTTGTTGTTCCATCACTGTCCAGAGCCCGTAAGTGATTTATCGAGCTTCCCTCTGACGAATGACCTGTTCCACTCCGCAAAGTGTGGTTTCTTTCAACAACATAAAAAAAAAACCCAGAGCGAATGATGAATGCAACTGAGTAGCGTCTTGTGGCCCGGATTGGACCGGTAACTCCCAGGTAGGAAAACGCAGTGAAATACTGAGCGCCGCTTGGTGTGAGGGGTTCGGCTGAGCCAGTGTTGGCGTGGGTCACGGCTGAACGCGTTTAATAGCTTGCATGACGGGGAGGTCTTCATGCAAGGGGAAAGATATCGCTCTCCCCCAGAAGAGGTATTCAGGCTCTGAGGCAAGGGGCTTGTGGTGACATTTTATAATGCTCTGACTTGTAAGTAAGCCAAAAAAGAAAACAATACTTGTCCATTAGTAGCTTATTCATTTTATTAGGCTAGGTTGTGCTGACTTGCAAGTGTGTTTCAACGGCACTAAAACACATCTTTCAGATGTCGCACTTTACGTACGTTTTAATGTTTAATATGGAGTGATTGGAATTGTATTTTAATAGAATGGGTAGAGACCCCCAGCAGTAAGAGAGTGGGTAGAGACCCCCAGCAGTAAGAGAGTGGGTAGAGACCCCCAGCAGTAAGAGAGTGGGTAGAGACCCCCAGCAGTAAGAGAGTGGGTAGAGACCCCCAGCAGTAAGAGAGGGAGAGTAGAGACCCCAGCAGTAGAGAGGGAGAGAGAGAAAGAGGGGGAGAGAGGGAGAGAGGGGGAGGGAGAGAGAGGGAGAGAG
>OLKM01001683.1:95000-100937 GCA_900291075.1 Melanogrammus aeglefinus
CCTGTCGAAGCGCAGTCCCTCCTGTCATCACTCTGTGATTACTACAGAACAAGGTGTTACTATTTTAATATGCACATGTTTCATGCGTTGTCTATGTACTAAACCACATGCTTTTACCGTTGAGGACATTTATCATATTGGGCTGCATGGCCCATTCCTTGCATAATGTTTTTAATCATATTTCGTGGTGTTTCTTTATTTTCCTGCTTTTATTTGTTCGTTTTAAAAAAAAAGCAAACAATAGAATAACAATAAGACATGTATTAGTTTGAACATCAGTTCATCCATAATGTATCCTAGCATGTTACCACAGCGTTGCTGTACCCCAGTGAACCCCCCTGGGGCAGCCCCCTGGCAGCGCGTGACCTAACCCTGGTGGTGTGTCCTTCTGTCAGGCTCTGAGCAGTTCAGCACGTACACAGGCTACTCCCAGAGCTTCAGGTGGTCTGGAGCCCATCAGGACTCCCTTCCCAGGTACTACTTGATTGCCCTTAAAAATAGTACTTAGCATGGCAGTTATCCTGGCTATCTCTGTCGTATAAGGGAAACGGGTTACCCTAACGATTGTTAGCGCTTGGCACTTTGGTTCTATGAACATCCTTACTGTACCGACGGCGGCCATATATTGTTCTTTCTCTTTCTTCTGACAAATGTTGCTTCGGATCAGAGCTCAAACGCCCGCAATGTAAACGTAAATGTACGTCTAAATGTGTACTTCCTCTCCGCCCAGGGATGGCTGGCACAGGAGGTGCACTGAGATCGTGGCCATCGACGCGCTGCAGTTCCGGAGTTTCCTCGATCAGTTCCAGCCGGGCAAAATGAACCGCGAGCTGAACAAGGTTGGTCCCGTTTGGGAAAATGTTGGGGTACTCTGCCACGTATCGCACACTTCAGTCTCAATGTAGTTTGCGATAAATGTACAAATATTGAACCATCATTCAGCATAGGTGACGGATCAATATATCTTCATAACTTTCATATTATTTTTTTTTAAAGGGGTGATATTAAGCCACCAGGTGTGAGTGTGACAGGCTGTTTAAAAAATCGGCCTTTTCCTTGGTGACATCACAAGTGGGCGTGTCCACCTAGTTGTACGCCAGATAGATCATTCTAGCAGCCCAACTAGTGGACTGTAGCAAATGTTGCTCATCTATCCATCATACATCTAGGTGGATATGCCCACTTGTGATGTCACTAAAACACAAGAAAAGGCAGATTTTCAAACGGCTTGTAATGGTCTAATAGGGTCCCCTTTAATGGAATCTACTTTATATACACTTGGTGGCATAATATCACCCCTTTAACTATTTTCCTTTGTTGCCGTTATAAATATCATCCCTTTTTGTCCTCCAACTGCTATGGTTTTCGATATATGTGCTGGAATCTAAACAAATAACCACATTATTGATGGGGTGGGGGGGGTTATTTATGGAATCTGGTTCACATTTGTTAGCCCCTGACCCCATGTTTAGGTCAGAAGATTAATCTTCTTCCGTTTCATCACGTTAATCCTGTCAATGCGGGTTCATCAGTCTGCTGAAGCCTGGGTGAACAGTGTTGTGGTGGGCGTGTGGGGCCCAGCTGTGGGTGCTATCTGTATCTGTGTAGTCATCGATATAAAGGGGTTGTATTATTAATGACAGCGGGGTTTGGGGGGGATGGGGGGGTAGTATCTCCATCCTTTGATGTCGGGCCGCTTATATCTTCCATAGTGGTATATTATCTCCACCAAACTGAAAAAGCGCTCTTGCCGTGGTCCCGACACATTCCCGTGCCGCATATCGACGCACCGAAATGAAACCGGCGACCCGTGTCCCGCACTGACACGCGGTAGATCATGAAACGTGAGCAAATGTTAATTGATCTGGAATTGACTCGCGCGTGCTGTTCGCGGGCGCGAGGGGTTAGCCCTACGCTCAAAGCGCTGAGCCGGAAGCGCAGCTGCCCGCTCTCGACCGCGACGCCAACGAGATGAATTAATCCAAGGCGCCGGCCAGCTGTGGTCCGTCCGTCCGCAAACGTCAGCTCTGGACGTGATTCATCTCCTAGGGGCCAGAGCGCGCTGGTGTCGATGTGACGGCGCGGTGTCGGGACTGACGGCGCAGATGGATGTGGCTAATAGAATAAAAATCAAGATGTTGATGTTGTCAAAAAAAGTGCGGAGGAGTTTGACAGCCGTGACAGGCGGGTGAAGGATCCCCCCGACATGCAGATCAATTCCCTTGTTTAGCCGACTGTCAGGGGCGCCTCCTCTCGTGGGAAGGATTTACGACCGGTCGGAGGGGGAGTTACAATTCATTTGCGCAATGTGCTTATTTCCGCTGCTTGTGTCAAGTGTTTAATTGGGTCAATCTTTTATCATTGTGCGTTTGGAGTTGTCGTCGTTCCAACAACCCTGCCTTCTTTGTTTATGATGTACGATGATGAAGTATCGTGTTAAACTGGCACCGAGCATGCACATCTGAAATCATTGACGGCCCCTTGCAGTAAAAACCCTGAAGTCCCATATTACGCCGCGTTTCAGAAATACCGGTGTGTGTGTTTAGCCACCCCGATCGCATATCCAAATCCCTTTCATCTGAGCATCCTGCTGAATAGTGTGTGTGTGTGAGCTGCAGCCCTGCAGGCAAACCCAATGAAGTCATTTTGAGTGTTACGTTGTGCACCTCCAGAATGCGTCTTATGTCCTCGTCATTCCTCTGCTTTATCGCACAAAGTTGAGCACCGACCGGTCGGAACAACTCTAATATAACTTCTGGTCTGATGGATCGCTTATCCTTTTCCCATTCGATTCCTCATACAGTTGTGCAATAGTTTTCTTTCACGCCATTCTCATCCAATAACGGCCTTCCTCATCATCGTTCGCTTATTTTTGTATTTATATAAACTTTTTTTAACCACCTGATTGAGATAAAAAAGCTCTTTCAGAAGAGTTCTCCTGGCCATGAGTGGCAGCAGCCCCCGACAGTTCCAGACGGACCCTATCCAAGATCCCAGAAGGTCAAAGGTCATGTCTGTGTGTCCCCCTGTCCTAGGCCTTCTGTGGCTTCGCCCGGCCGGGGGAGAAGAGCGAGTGCCTGTCCGCCGTGGCCACGGGGAACTGGGGGTGTGGCGTCTTCGGGGGAGACACCCGACTCAAAGGTAAGGTACGCTGGTGTTACAGTAACACACTGTAGCTGATCAGGTCTCTGTTACCTATTACAGTAACACACACTGTTACCTAATACAGTAACACACTGTAGCTGATCAGGTCTGTTAACTATTACATTAACACACACTGTTACCTAATACAGTAACACACTGTAGCTGATCAGGTCTCTGTTACCTATTACAGTAACACACACTATGTTACCTTATACAGTAACACACTGTAGCTGATAGGTCTATGTTACCTACACTAACACACACTGTTACCTAATACAGTAATACACTGTAGCTCATTAGGTCTGTTAACTATTACAGTAACACACACTGTTACCTAATACAGTAACACACTGTAGCTCATTAGGTCTGTTAACTATTACAGTAACACACACTGTTACCTAATACAGTAACACACTGTAGCTCATTAGGTCTGTTAACTATTACAGTAACACACACTATGTTACCTATTACAGTAACACACACTATGTTAGCTAATACAGTAACACACACTATGATACCTTATACAGTAACACACACTATGTTACCTTATACAGTAACACACACTGTTACCTATTACAGTAACACACAATATGTTACCTATTGCAGTAACACACACTATGTTACCTTATACAGTAACACACACTATGTTACCTTATACAGTAACACACACTGTTACCTATTACAGTAACACACAATATGTTACCTATTGCAGTAACACACACTATGTTACCTTATACAGTAACACACGAGCTGATTAGGTCTATGTTATCTATTACAGTAACACACTGTAACTGATAAAGTGCTTGCGTTACCTCATATCCCAGCACAATTTTTAAGTGCCAGGACGTACAACATACAACAAGTGCGTACATTAAGTGCCAGTGACTGTGGCCCGGTCTCACCCACCCCGTCCCCAGTCCATCGGGGCCTACGCCTCACCCGTTTCATCACCTCCAGCCTTGCGTTCGTCTCATACGACCCCAGTGACCCAGTCAGTTATATCTGTCATTAATAACGACATCGATCCGGTCTGCTGCTGCCACTCCAAGAGCTTTCTCTCCTAGAGGCGGGGCAGAGGCTGTGACTCATGGCATTCCCTCCGCTCCCTCCCTCCCTCCCTCCCTCCCTCCCTCCCTCCCTTCCTCCCTCCCTCCCTTCCCTCCCTCCCTCCCTCTCTCTCTCTCTCTCCCTCCCCCCCGTCCCTCCCTCCCTCCCTCCCTTGCGTCCTCGCCTACACTGTCGTCATAAAGGGTGCCTTCCTGGTCAGGAGAAGAAGAAGTGTCCATGCACATTTAATCACGCCTCATTAGTCGCCAGCGCCACCACCACCACCACGGCGTGTCTCCGCTCACCAGCGGAGGGGAGTAATCCACTGGCTCATTAATGACACGCCTCCAGAGAGAGAGAGCCCCCCCTAACACGCCAAACACCCCCCCCCTCTCTAGACCCCCACAGCTCTCACATCGCCTACTCACATATTCTAATTGATGGAAAATATTTACTTATAAACGACACGCTTCAAAGCGGAGGAAAAAAAGGAGTTGGATATGATGCGGCTCTCGGCCAGGGGCGTCAGCGGGCAAGCCTTCGTGCTCCTTGTGTTTAATTTGTTGTGTAATTTGACGGCCACCTAGGCCAATCGGTTATAATATTCGACGACGGTCTCCGGGAGCCGGGCGGCACGCTCTCGGCTTCCACGCCAGAGTCCTCCGCAGGGGGGTGATGATGTGTACGATGAGGTGGGCTTGAAGCCGGGGATCAAACTAGCAACCTTCGGGTTACATGTCAACCTGCTCTGCCTCCTGAGCCAAGCCGACAATTTAAAATTGTGTGGTGCAGTGTGTCACTTTTCAAATGTACCGATAGATTTGAAATCACCGGGGTTCACGTAAAGCTGTCATTAAAAGATTTATACGTCGTTCACGGACGCAATGGTTCAACGATAGACTACGCTAGCCAGCATTGCGCTGCTCAGACTCAGTTGATACGGTGCGATCCTCACTCAGTCGCGTCCACTTCCGCTCACGGTCTACTTACCCTCACTCACCATACACTCGCCACTTTCTCTCTCGACTCGACTTCACTTCACTCACTCGCTCACAATCAACCCATCACTCGCTCACTTATTCTCTCAGGCTCACTCCACTCAGCTCACCGCTTCATCGAACTCCCATCACTCGCTCACTTTCTCTCTCACTCACTCACCCACTCACTCATCCCTCACTCACCCATCACTCGCTCACTCACTCACTCACCCACTTACTCCTCCCTCACTCACCCATCACTCGCTCACTCACTCACTCACTCACCCATCACTGGCTCACTTTCTCACTCACTCACTCATCACTCACTCACTCACCCACTCACTCACTCACTCACTCACTCACTCACTCACTCACTCACTCACCCACTCACTCACTCACTCACTCACTCCTCCCTCACTCACCCATCACTCACTCACTCACTCACTCACCCACTCACGCCTCCTTCCCTGCAGCTCTGCTCCAGATGTTGGCCGCTGCCGAGGCGGGCCGGGACGCCCTGGCCTACTTCACCTTCGGGGACGTGGGGCTCATGACGGACGTCCACAACATGCACGCTCTCCACCGCGGGGCGAGTCTGCTGGTAAGACAGCCCCTCCCCCGGCCGCCGTCTGCTTGTAGCTCCTCCCCCCCGGCCCGTACGGTCGCCGTTTGTTTAGCTAGCGAGCCGCCGCGCTGTAGCCATGGTGACGCTAGTGTCCAGGCCCTAAGATATCAAATCATGGTTAGCTGTAGTTGATAAAAAGATTCA
>OLKM01001683.1:100962-113241 GCA_900291075.1 Melanogrammus aeglefinus
GTTGATGATCAATCTAACATTGAATTGATGTGATTATTGATTCGGCGTCCGTGTGCCGCGCAGGCGACGGTTCGCTCACGGGCTCGCTGCTGCAGTACTACCGCTCAGAGTGCACCCCCTGCCGGGGCCGCCGCGGCCCGACGTCAGCCTCTACGCCTGTCATCTAGCCCAGCGCCCATGGGCCACCCTCCAGCCTCACATATACGCGCCAGCGCACAGGAAACGCAGATTCGTGCGCGCTTCACAAGCCCCCTTCCCCCCCTCCCTCATCATCCCACACTCCCCTCCCCCTCCCCCTCCTCTCCCTTCCCACGACCACAAGCTCGCAGACTCGTACCACTAGGCCCCCCTCCCTCTCCTCTCCCCCACCACAGTCAGCCCCCCCCCCCCTCAGGTGACCCAGTGAGTCACTGCCACCCACCGCCACACCGAAGACCCCGGACTAAATCAACCCCCACACACACACACACACACACAACGGCCCAGGTCTTTGCTAATCCAACACACACACACACACACACACACACACACACACACACACACACACACACACACACACACACACACACACACACACATCCCTACCGTCACCTGGTTAGGGTCTTTCTGTCGTGCGGCTCGTTCTTTTAATGTGTTTCATATCTTGATAGAATTGATTACCGTCGGCCTTTAACGCTCTGAATTCGATGACATTTTCGTGGCGGCGTACAACCTCCCTAAAATGGAACCCCCCCCCCGCCCACCGCCGCGCGCCCGAGAGGCAGGCCAGACACTCATACGAATCAGGGGCTGGGAGCGACGTGCTTGATTAGCTGTTCCAGCCCAGTCTGTACGCGGTGACACCTTCCTGTTGATTCCAACCGGCGCCCCGCGTTGCTCGTGGCCTCGTGGCGCACGAGACGACGCGCGCGTGATTTTAATGGGGAAGCAAAAGGTTGCCATCCGTCTTCGGCGTTTGCGTCTGCCGTATTTATTTTTTTTATTTTCCTTCGGTTCACACCCACAGATATCCTGTCTAATTGAATTGGCTGTCACAAATCAAGTTAGGGGGGGGAAAGAAATTTAAGTAGAAGTGGTGGCTGAGTCGGTGGCTCAGTGGACTGGCCCCCGAGAAAAAAAAGGAAAAGCACTTCTACGGGGAGCTGGTTCCTTCTGCTCTCTGAGTGCAGACTGTGTTGGTGGCGCTGGAACAGTACGGGTCTGCTCTGTGTGGATGGGCTTTGGAGCTCAGCCTTAAAATAAGCATTTACTTCGATTTTACTGCTCAACAATGTTACGAGTGAGTGAATGGATTTCAAGGGGTATGTTTTTTTTTTTATTATTATTATTCTTGTGTTTCTCTGTAGTTTTTACTCAAGGTATTTTGATTTAGGAGTGCTTACATTTGTGAACAAAGCCCTTAAAATAAAATAATTAAAATAAATCTGTTTCATACGGAAAAAAAAATTGTCTTCGCGTCGTCTTTTGTGACTCGGGTCTGTCCGTCTGACTCCCGCCGTCCGCCTTGAATGACGCAGTCGGTCCTCTGATGGCCATCCATGAGGAAGAGGACAGCCCGTGCCGTACCGTCTGTGTTTGGCAGGCTGTGAGCGCCATCCTCCCCCCCCATTGAGAAGTTACCGTCAGAGCATGACCCCACCCTGCGCCTGGCTACTCATCCCCACCCCCTCGCTATATCTCTCATCTCACCACTCACACCACGGACGTTTAATAAGGTATATCGCTTAATATCATCACATGTACATGAACCTCATTACTAAAAGAGGAGGCGAGCCCGCAGGCCAATCCACGTGCACAAGGACTCAGCGGCGGGACATCTCCACCTGTTGAGATGGCTCTCGTCCTCATTAGCATAAGGCAGCTCCGCTCGCTCCGTCTCACCTTTCGGCGACTTTAGTCACTCTCCAGGGGTATCGCAGGTGATATAGGGGCAGTTGTGGTTGTTTTTAGGGGGTTATGTTGGGGAGTCAGGCACTGGAGTCAGGGTCAGGATCGTCTCTGAGAGCGTAAGTCGTACAGTAAGTCATGTTTGACGGATGTGTGTCTTGTGAGTGGGTCAGGGTAACACACGACGAAGGAGTAGACATGACAATGACCGTTGGAAGAGTACAAATCATGGACATACGACCAAATATTGAAATGAGGTTAGCTGGACAGAGCTCATTCATAGTGAGATGACTTGTTCGTCCGACACACTGTTAATTTACATTTATGTTTAGATAAATGCAGGTCTGTTTTAGCCAATTGACGTTCAAGATTTGAACAAATGATTGCGCGGGTAGTATCATATTACTCCTGAACCTATTCTGTGAGACATGTCGAGCTACGTACAGGCCCTGGCATTATTTATAACTATGATGACATGGCTTTCCCCCTTGGAGCACACTATTGAAACCCACATACACGTAAATTGAGTGAGATGCACAGGCTCGCATCATATGTAGGCCTTATTGACTACAGCTCCTGTAAACTCCCACAGAGTTGGGGGGGGCTTAGCTGAACCACGGAGGTGGGACGGGTCCATCTTTGTAGCGTGCTGATTTCAAAAAAGCCTTTGTTGGCTCTGCCACCACACGGGAAGCCCAAGGGGTCACCCAACAGGATGGTCTCTCTAGGGAGCTGATGCTGTACTTGATCTCTGACCTTTCAGGATGCAACACAGAAGCCAGACTGATATGTCTCTATGACGAGGTAACCGACATTGTGATGGTAGCCCTTTCTATTTGCTAATTATATTTAGCTGTAAATGTCCTTGCTAATGGCTCCAGTCTGTCAGTGTTATTTTAACATCATTTTGGTTCACATTTTTCATCCATTTTGTTTCATACTTTTCGGAGCTAAGAAGAGATGTGACCAATAGACTCTTGCTACTATTTAAATGACATTGAATCTCTCAATTTTATGCATCGTATAATGAGACCTCTCATAGTGGTTTCATGGATCAGGCTATGTATCAGTAACATGATTCGAAGAACTGAATGCATCAAATGCAGGACTCTGTGCCATGACCAGTTTGACGTTGCCATGTTTTCCTCCTCCATGCATAAATCACGAGTGCGGAGAATATCCAGCGATCACCAAGCAGTTTATTATCAGGCTTTCTTTGAAGTTGGCATTAACTGATAATTCATTCATTTTTCTTTCTGCGACGGCATTATCCTGAAAGGTCAGTCCCCATATTTCAGAATTTGTTTTTGAATTGGCACACAAAGTACCAATTCAATTTGGCCCCGGTTGTGCTGTATTTGCATACCATTTTAGTTTATTTGTGTTTGGTCTCTGTAGTATCTGAACAAGATATGCAGTGTGGCTTTGGAAATTGATTAAAGCCGCGTGTTTAATTTTCAAGTTCATCAAACCCTGATATGTCCTTATGTTTATTTGGATTAACGTCATAGGGATTACATGAATGCATAAATATATTTTTTTAAATATACTGTTTACTGCAAAATATCATCATTATACATACATCAGTAGATATGGAAATGACTCCATTATTGCTTAATGCATTATTGCACTCTCAAGCATACCCACAATCCCACTATCCTGTTATCGCTCATCTGCAAATGAACACGATTTTAGGCAAAGAAGTAAAGATTGCAAATCCACATCATATTTAAGCTCTCAAATTTCCATGATATTAAAAAAATATTTGTACATTTATATCAATACATTGTTCACCTGCTCACCATGGTTAAATTCATACTTATTTTTGTATTTTTTGATGCAAGGGTAGTACTAAACGTGAATTTAGATGAGCTTTACATACAAGTCTCCCATAATGCATTGTGGGATTGTTTTTGCAATCCTGGGTCATCAGCCGTATCTCACGGTACATACTTTAGAAAACAGTTGTATTTATAATCCTTCTCATGTTTTTTGTTGCTCACTGCCGAAGTTTCCAGTTTCCCTCGTGTGTGCTGTGGCGGTGCAGGAGTGTTTTTTGTCCTCAGTACTCAGAGTGTGTGCGTCTGGAGATAGTTCCTGGTCTCTGGGCTGTTTCTCTCGACGCAGCTCAAACCAGCTTCTCTTCTATTTGTTCCTGTCAAATAGCCTCGAGTCTGTAAAACACAAGGAGCTGGATGTCGGAAGAGGAGGAGGAGGAGGCGGTGGAGTGGATATCAGTGTGTGAGAACCATTCTTTATCGCTGACAGGCTTCGTTGGCCATCTTTAGTTTAAGTGTTCCCTTCCACAATTGATCTGAAAGGGAAAATAAATTAGGTGTGCCTTTAACCAAACCGACCGGTCGCTCACAGAGGTCAAGGATCGAGTGATTGAAGTATTTTTTCTTTCTGGACTTGCGATCAGATTGCCAATCCATCACGGGCCTGTCTTGTGATGTGTACCCAGGCAGGCCGGATGAATAATGGACCGCAGCCTTTTATTTATTACAGTTCAAACCAAGTGCTGCCTTTAGGCTGTGGAGACACTGAACGTGTAATCCATGGGGACTGGGGAAGAACCTGATTATCACTGCCACAAACATCGCCGCAGGTTTAGACGCGCAATGTAACAAAATAAAAACCCTCAAAGGGGTTTTCGAACATGGTTGTGTTCTTGTCAATAATCATCATTATAAATAATAATTAAGTGCTTCATTGTGTCACTTTATTTGCAAACCAACACTTTATTACCAATAAAAACTGAATGGGATATTTGTGCTCAACACCTAGCCTCACATCCTATCATTATCTTAATAGATTCACTTTATACCACAAAGGTAAACCACTTGACAGTTTTTGACATTTAACCCAGGCAAATGATCCATGAACGCATCATTCTTGCGCCGCGTTGGTGCGGTTGCCAGTGCACGTTATGACCCCAGAGGTCAGCCTAACCGCGGAGACGCCGGTGAGTTCGGCTACACCGTCTCCAGAGCTCCTCCGAGCGGATCTGAAGTCGCCTCAGCCGGTTAATTGCACACTTGTTGCTCCTTCCTGGGGACGCATCATGCCATCTGTCCGCACCAAGCCAACCTCCGCCCGGAAAAAAAGGATCCCTTCCTGTTCCTTTGGCGGGGATTTCAAAGTATGACAGGGGACTTATTACACACACACGGAATACGGAATCCAATCCTTCTATATTTCATGATGCGTCTGTTGTCTGTCATGGTCGTCATGATGGGCGTCCCCCAGGGCTCCATAGTAGGGACCTGCTTGTTTCTCCCTGCATGGCCGTCGCCTGCTGATCTCCTCCATGTCTACGCGCTGCCCTGTGTCACCAGTTCAGATGGAGGCCCGTCTCAGCGGGGCTGCACAGCTGCCAAGGACAGATGTTTCTCGCACATATTTTTCAAAGCAGACCTTTTCGCCGAATGCAGGGCCCTTGATCATCTCGGAACGTGATTATGCCCCAGCACATGGCAGGGGGCTGCTGATTAGAGCAGGGGGGGAAAAAAAACAAAAGGGCAGTAGCCGTACTTTTCAAACTTGGGACGCCACCGGTCTGAGTCTCTTTCAGAGCGGAGTAAACTTCCACTGACGACTAGTGAAAGTAGTGCTACTTGTACGAGGACTCCGAAGTCGTTTCAATTCTGTTTGTGACGTTTGGCAGCAAGGGGGGGGGGGGGGGGGTGTGGGACGCCTGCACCAAAGGGCTATGACGTGCAGCAGGTGTGTGTGTGTGTGTGTGTGTGTGTGTGTGTGTGTGTGTGTGTGTGTGTGTGTGTGTGTGTGTGTGTGTGTGTGTGTGTGTGTGTGTGTGTGTGTGTGTGAACCTGTATGTATGTGTGTGAACCTGTATGTATGTGTGTGTGTTGTACACGTCTGTGTGCGTGTGCATATAGACATGTCTGGGTGCCCACGCACGTGTGAACCTGTACTGTGTGTGTGTGTGCATATAGACATGTCTGGGTGCGCTTGTGTGTATATGTGTGAACGTGTAAGTGTGAGTCTATGTGTGAGCGTGCATACAGACATGTCTGGGTGCGCACGCACCATTGCATGTGTGTGTGCGTGTGTGTGTGTGCGTGCAGGCATGTGCGTGTGTGTTTGTCGGGGGCTTATCAGAGCAGCGTTGGCAGAGTGGACCCCCAGGCACCCGGTGAGCTGGGTCATTACAGAGCTGTCACCCAGAGAGGGGAGCGGGCTGGCAGCCCACTCCCGCTTAGCTGACCCTCCCCACCACCACCCACCATCCACCTACCACTCCTCATCTCACTTCCCCTCACCCCCCCCCCACCCCCAACCTCCTTTGCATCTCCCACTTCCTCCCCCTGCCTCCAGTCCAAGCCTTGTCAAGTGGTGGCTGTTGTGTTCTTGGTGTGTGATTTTTCTGTGTTCTTGGTGTTGTGTGATTGTTGTGTGTTTGTAGTTTTGTGTGATTGCTGTGTGTTCTTAGTGTTGTTTTGATTGTTTTGTGTTCGTAGTGTTGTGTGATTGCTGTGCGTTCTTAGTGTTGTGTGTTCTTAGTGTTGTTTTGATTGTGTGTGTTCTTAGTGTTGTGTGATTGTTGTGTGTTCTTAGAGTTGTGTGCTCTTAGTGTTGTCTGCTTGTGTGTTCTTAGTGTTGTGTAATTGTTCATAGTGTTCATAGTGTTCCACCTCCATCTCTTGGAAAATGTCCAGTTAAAGGGACGCTTAAGCTGTTCGCTTGAAAATAAAAAAGTGCTGTTGATTGCGGAGCAGAGGGAAGGAGAGAGTCATACTACCGACCAAACACTGTGTCAGTGATGGCCGGCAGAATATAGAGCTTTTAAAAACTTATTTGGTCAAATAAATATCCGTCACAGCACCTTTACCAGTTCTTTTATTCGTTTGGCGTTGAGGATCAGGATGGATGTACCGTACTGTGGCCGTCTGGGAAGGCTTGGTCAGGCTGTTAAGTGTTGATGTCCTCCCGTTCAGGAGACGCTGTGTGTCGGAGCCTGGCCCTGTTTGCTGCTCAGGACATGATGAACACAGCGACACAGCCCCGTCGAGGCGCGGCTCGGGACTGGGTCGGATCGTTTTTCTCCTCCTTTCTTCTCTCCTGACAAGTTCACTCCCAGGGGCCACAAAGCGCCCACAGAGGCCGTCTGTCTTAGGGCCCGTATAGACTCTGTATACCACGACAGGCCTGTCACCACACACACACACACACACACACACACACACACACACACACACACACACACACACACACACACACACACACACACACACACACACACACACAGGATGACGTCATCGCTCCAACACCAGGCAGTCCGTGCGGCCGTATCACACACTCTGACAGAGTCCTTCAGTCTCCCGTCAGAGAGACTCAGTACACCAGTCCAATAAAACAATAGTTTCATCCAGAACCAGCCAGCAGACACACAGACCAAACCAGTCATTTTGGCAGGACATTACAAAACAAGGACTGCAGACAACGGACTGAAGGAGGGAGAGAGAGAGAGAAGGAAAGAGCAGACGAGCAGACACCCCGTCCCCCCCCGTCCCCCCGTCTCCCTCCAGTGTGTCTGCGCGTCTTTAACCGATCAGACCCTCTTTGTGGAGCCCCGCTGTTCAATTACCCAAACGCCCATAAAGGGCCCTTCGCCACGGGCCCCTGGGGGGGGGGGATAGCGGCGCTGTGCTCACCGTGGTAACGGGGTGCTTCAGAGGATGCTCCTCCTCCTCCTTCTCCGCCGTGCGGGTGATGATGCGGTCCCTCGTTCGCCGCCGGCCCCGCAGCCCCCAGGCGCACCTTAAGACGATCCGTTACCTTAACAGCCCTCCTCTCGACGATACAGCGGCCGGCCCCTGCTGGGGAGAACCGCACCGCTCCCAGGGACGGGGGCCACTGAGGAGGGGACCCCCAGAGAGACGCACCTCTGGACACCGGGGTCACAGGGTTAGAGACGGGTTTTGTGGGTGTTCTTAAAGTGATGTGTTGAATTAAAAGGAAATTATAGGATTTTTCCACGTTTGTTTTAAAAGTAAATTGGGTTCTAAGTTCGATTCTAGGAGGAGAGAAAAACACACATTTGAAAAATGTTTTTTTTGATTTTATTGGTTTACAGACCAACAATGTGAGGGTTCACTTTATGCCACAAAGGTAAACCACTTGGCAGTTTCTTTTTTCCGATCAAGAAAAGCTATATGTTAATGTTAAATGATGTAACACATGATACTCCTTGGTAACATAAAAGGTAACGGTGGCTCTCGTTATGCTAAGCTACTTCATGTCCTGATCCACTGCGCCAAACTCCAAAAAGTTGGACCAAAAGCAAAACAGGCAAGCCATGTATTTCTAAAGTTACAAACCACAGACATTCACCTCTCGTCTTTGTATTGTGTTTACGTGAGGAGCCGATTGGGCGCTCTCTCTTCACGGAGCACTGTAATTGGCCGAGAAAGAGGGCGAGCGAGCCACAGAGATCCATTGTGCGTCGTCTGTCTTGAGGTACTGGAGACTGATGTGCTCGCTCTCTCTCTCTCTCTCTCTCTCTCTCTCTCTCTCTCTCTCTCTCTCTCTCTCTCCCTCTCTCTCTCTCTCTCTCTCTCTCTCTCTCTCTCTCTCTCTCTCTCTCTCTCTCTCTCTCTCTCTCCTCCAACCCCACCCCCACCCAGCTCACATCTGGCCTGACATCAGGACAAATCTCTGGGGTCCGATGGAAGAGGCGCCTCAGCAGAAAGCATCAACTGTATGCATCGTTTGCATTTATGTTCACACACTATAGCCCCCCTCTTCCTCCTCCTCCTCCTCCTCCATTCTCATTAAACCCAGCGTCGTTATGCGGGCGTGTGTTGAATGTTTTCACTTATCCTGTCACTCTCCTGGCGGGACGTCCTTCGGGTCTCACGGCCTCGCCACAGATCTGTGTTTGCGTGTGACGTGTCACGGTTTCACCGTGCGACCCACAAGGCCTGTGGGAGGGGGGGGATGGGTGAGCCCCTGCCTCTTATACACATACCCCCACATCTCTGTCTCTGTCTGTCTGTCTGTCTGTCTGTCTCTCTCTGTCTGTCTGTCTGTCTGTCTGTCTGTCCTGTCTGATTCTGTCTGTCGTGCTCTGTCTGTCTGTCTGTCTGTCCTGTCTGTCAGTCTGTCCTGTCTGGACTGTCTGGTCTGTCTCTCTCTCTCTCTCTCTCTCTCTCTCTCTCTCACTCTCTCTCTCTCTCTCTCCTCCTCTCTCTCATCTCCCTCATCTCTCTCGTCTCTCTCTCTCTCTCTCTCTCTCGTCTCTCTCTGTGTGTTCCTCTGTCTCTCTCTGCTGTCCTCTCAGATTCACGTTACGTTCGGCTCTCGTTCAAAGCGGGCCTTCGCTCCTCGTCTGGGAGAGACGCCCCGTTTGGGACAGCGATGTGGAGCAGAGCGTGTGAGCGGTTGTCTCTTCTCGGGAAATCTTCCTGTGGACGGCCGACTCGGGGCCAGAGGACCTCCCAGCCTGACACAAGAGGTTACTCTCGAACTTCTTCGCGTGACTTTTTTTCCCTCTTGTCTCCTTTCAGCTCCTGCTCCTCCTTCTCCTTCTCCTCTTTGAGAGTGTTTGGGGGGGGGAGGGTGATGATGAGCTGGTCTGGGCCGGAGACCTTTTGCATAGCAGCCATTCGAGTTGTATTGTTTGTGCCCCTCTCCACGAACAAACCAACCCATCAGCAGACAGAGTACCACTTGTCCTTCACACAGTCCCGCCCCCCCTGAGCTCTACTCTGACCTCATCAGTCCTACACACCCGAGGAGTGCCCCACGTCCCCCGCCCCAGGGTCGGAACACCCAATAGTCACACAAAGGGACTCGACCAAGTGTTGGCCCTAATCAAGCAGATCGAAATATAATTTAGTTGAACGACATGTAATACTAAAACAAAACAATATACAGCCCACTTTCTGCACTTTTCCTCAAACTATCCCAAAGTACTTGAAACATATAAACCATATACAAATGTACCATGCTCTGTGTTTCACTCCTCTACGCTTGTCTTTCTTGAGCTTTGACGATACTACGTGTATCGCAACCCTCAAGTTCTGTGACCTAACTTCCTTGCCCAGGACTGTGGGTCGATCAGACTGCGTGTTGCAGACAGACTCCCTTTCCTCCGCCAGTGACACACAGAGCCCTGCGGCTAGCAGGGACCACGTCCTCACCACACACGCACACGCAGACGCACACGCAGAGACAGGAGCGCCGCGTGACTACTTCAATTAGCACCCCCCTCCACCCGCCCTGACAAGAGGCCCGGAAGCTCCCACAGCCCCCCATCCGAGCACGGAGGCATAAATCACTCTGCGCCGCGGTGCTGGGCCACAGGCAGCCCACGCTCGGCACCACCACCACCACTACTACCACCTCCAGATTTACACTGCACACCAGGCCTGGCGACGTAGAACCAACACACGACCACAAGTCATCTCCCAATTGGTTATCGATCCCCACTCCCCTCCCCAATAACAAGAATGAATCACGCGTTGCCAACACCGCTTAGACTCCCTGGTTACAGTAGCGCGGATGGATTATCGACGCCGTATACCTCGGCAGGATGAACGCCGGCCCCGTGCGAGGAGTAATAAAACGAGAAAAGAAATTGGAGTCGGCGGCGGTGCGCGCTCGGAGATGAGTAGGTGCCAACTTGTCGCCGTGCTCAGCCCTCATTAAAACCCGTCAAAACCGTAGGAGGAGGCGACGACTGCGTGCGGGGAAAGTGTTTTTAAGCGCGCCGCTCCGTCGCAGCTGTACGCAATTACTGCGTGATTTCTCTCCACAGCGAACCACGGTTTCTTGCCCTTGTATTTCATGTGCGGATCCGCGATGAGCAGATGTTTATTGATGAGTGGAGAAGAACAGCAGCAGTGCCTAGGAGTATTAATATATTACTTCAGGGCAATTAATATAAAAAAGCAGCCACTTGTAAATATCCAGACTTCATCTATCGTATCTTCGTCTATCATCTCATAATGGTCCTCAGCTTTCGTGAATGCTCTGCCATTACCGTCGTCATGAATAGCCATCAATTGATTTCAGCTGTCAATTTAACCAGGGCTCTTTATTTTTAAATATCGGTATTTAAAAGTGCGTAAGAGGTGCTGTCATACCAATCCGTTTTTTAAAAAAAATATATAATATAACTTTTTTATTTGAAAATGTTTGAAGGGATAGCCCAGCCCTCTGCACCGGGTATAAACCACCATATTGCCAGCTATTCGTTAATGGGGCCCTGCTTCTTGGCCAATTAGGCCCCAAGATGGCGTGTGAAGTGGAAGTTCTTCCCAGGGAGCACTTCTCTCATAAATGCCAGAAGGGTCATTATCAGAATCCCTTTGCAGGAGGCGACCAGACGGCTACAGGCCCCTGCCTTAATTGAAAGATTTTAAGAATGACGGTGAATGGGGATTTTTTTTCTTCAGAATTTCCTTTAAATTGTCAGCGTTTCAATACCTGAAATCCAGACAGCAGGTGTGTATTTTTCTCATCCGTTTTAGGAGGAAAAGCTCAATTTCGGTTTCAAAGCGGGCTGCGGCCCCGCTGTATGGTTTCTTCTCTGTCACATCAGCGCATAAAGTCTGTAGCAGGGCACTATATGGAGACAGACTCACTGACACTAATTGGTGGCGGAGCGACTTCAGACGCTTGTGGTGTAAGCTTACCTGTCACCTCCTTAAGCATTAGATGATGTTCAATTAGAGCGGATGATTTGGAAGAGGATTTGCGATGAGTGCAACGTAATTTGTGTGGGTGGTCTGCTGTGTGCTGCTGCCACAAGTCCTACTGTGTCATTGATTAGTATTAAACCCAGTATTACTATCGCCTGTCTTCTGATCAGAAGACCCCAGTATCCACTAGACATTAACCCCAGCTGCATTATCCGATGGGTTGATATCACAATGAAAATGAAAATGTTCATTTATAATCATTTATATGAACAGAGTAGACCCTGATGTACCTACCCTGCTTAAATCGATTACGTTTTACCCAAATTAGTGGTTTCCTATAGTATACTTTGCAAAGATTTTCTTTTACTTAACCATAGAACCAAGCATTTCTTGTTACTTGCTGTCACTGGCAGGCAGACACCAGGGTCAACATGGAGCCATCCTCTGTCTGCGTCTCGTTGGAATCCAGTCGGAGTCGGAGACGGGGTTGAGGGACCTGCAGTTAGTTATGTCAGTTTTTATTCAAATATAGATTGCTTGCTACTGAGCTAGACCGAGGGGAGGTTAGCTAGATTTTCTCTCTCTCTCTCTCTCTCTCTCTCTCTCTCTCTCTCTCTCTCTCTCTCTCTCTCTCTCTCTTGCTCTCTCTCTCTCTTGCCCTCTCTCTCTCGCCCTCTCTCTCTCTCTCTCTCTCTCTCTCTCTCTCTCTCTCTCTCTCTCTCTT
>OLKM01001684.1:10000-32500 GCA_900291075.1 Melanogrammus aeglefinus
TTTATTTTATTTTTTAGAAAAATAACCACTAAATATGATCTCTGTATTGGATCTGTGAATATTGAAACTGGATAGTTTATGTAACTTAGTAGTCAAGTTTAGGATTATATCTTTTATAGGCTACGCATGTTTCAGATTAACTGTTTAATTGTGGTGAAACAAAGTGTAATCTAAGTTTGTTTTTATGTGAAGGTCCCACACACCTCACCGTTGGATTGCTCGCTACAGCATAATTATATGGAATACACTTAAACGATATCAATACGGAAATCTGACCGTGTGGCTCCAAATCGCTGCTGCTTGGAGTGAAAGCAAATCCTTGTGTTTCTTTTTGCGGTGGTATTATTTTGAGTCAACAATACTACTTGTCTGTGAATGAATAGAGCAGCTGATGGCGGATGCTATGACATATCGTTGATTTCACACCGCAAACAGATTGAGTTCTCTTGCTCATGAGAAAGTATGTGGCTGGGGACCTTTCTGGCCGTGAAGGGGTGTGACTTATATCTGATCTGCTGCTGCTTCCGCGACAGCAGATCCTGAAAACATGAATGACAAAGGGGAAAAAAGTAAAAGAAATCACAGACTTACAAACACATAGAGAAGGTTCTTGTAACATCGAACCATAAACACATTTTTTAGAGGGTTAGCAAGTACTGATATTAAAATGACAGTGGTATGGTCTGTCCATGTGCCACTGAGCGATTGCATTTGATACAAATATCCAGCTTTGATCCTTCTTTCATAAAATGCGTAGGTGTTAATGACCCTGCGAGGCTTTATAGTTCCATGTCCACACACACACACACACACACACACACACACACACACACACACACACACACACACACACACACACACACACACACACACACACACACACACACACACACACACACACACACACACAAACAAATACATCTGCGTGTCTTCTTTCCGATGGAGAGGATCCAATTTGTGGGTAAAGCCCATGTCAAGCCCCTGGGTGAATACGGTAAAGTTAGGACAAAAAACAGAGGAAAGTCTTTACGGACAGGAATACTACGCTTAAGTTGAATTGCTGGATGCTTGAAGTCCAGAACACACATGCACACACAGAATGACGTGGTCATTGGAATGGAAATATCTGAGCACTTTCATTTAATGTTTGGCTGGTAGGTCGTCTTGCTTCCCTTTTTCGTTGTTTTCCGTCACGGTGAAACAACAAATCCTTCCGTGAACCGTCTAATCTTAGTGTCACTGGAACTGTGACCAAGTGGTTAGGATCAGCTCGGGTAGGTCCTTTCGGTTGTCTTGGACAGTTGAGGTGTCAACGTCACATCAGATGAAACCTGGTGTGCCACAGGGCTCAATTCTTGGACCTCTATTCTCTTCGCTGTACTAGTCCTCACTAGGATCTGACATTGACTTGCATATCTTCTAAGATACCATGGACAAAAGGGCTTGCTTAATTGCTAGTGTACTATTTGTCGTCATACTACTGTATACATTCCTATACTGTATAGTCAAATAGAATACCTTTTTTGCGTCATTTATTCACAGTATATCACTCACACACACTTCCTTTGTGATTGTTGCAACCCTGGTGTAGGCTCTCGTGGGTTTTATTCACTGAAGCCAACAGTGTAACACAATCTTTGTCAAGGCGAAGTTGGAGGACGAGGAGGAGGAGGGGAGATTTCTTAACATTAATGTGAGCTGAGATGATCTCTCTGGGGAACTCAATCTTCTGGCCCTGCTGGCTTCCCGTACGGGCAGAGGCGACTGGGCATGGCTTACAGGATCTGATTAGCTGTAAATTAAAACTTAATTTACTGCCACAGCTGATTAGCAGATGTGGAGCAGGAGTGTCTTTGTTCAAGATCATCACACGAAAACCCTTTTTGCCTTAATGGCATTGCTTCATGGATTTGGATTAATTGTTAAGTCAATACTAACTAATTTAAACATTTGTAATTTAATGTTGATATTAGAAAAACAACTCCTGACACAACTCCAACATAACATTTGTAGTGTATATGTTAAATGCTTAAATGTATCACAAGGAAGCAAGGGCATTCCCATGATTTAACTTTTTGATTTTATTTAATTTTATTTGAATACATCAATATATAAGACTTGAATAAAGTACTATAATAAATGGGGAAATGTCTTCCTTTGATAACTTTCAGTCGGCATTGTCAATATAAAGGAATGCATAGAGGTTAATGCTTTTAAAACAGCGTCCAAGCAAGTGATTCATAAGTTGAGACATCCCCTCCAAAACCAACCATTGACTTGCCTTCTTTGTTTCGTTCCATAATAACCACATTAACACATGTGTGCTTTGCAATGCAAATCACACTGGCCGGTGTCTTAGTCCTGACTGATTTTCTACCACGCACTTACAAGCTACACAGATTTACTTACACACGCATGCATGTGTACTCTTACATATTCACACACACACGGAATCTTAAGGTGTGTGTGTGTGTGTGTGTGTGTGTGTGTGTGTGTGTGTGTGTGTGTGTGTGTGTGTGGTGTGTGTGTGTGTGTGTGTGTGTGTGTGTGTGTGTGTGTGTGTGTGTGTGTGTGTGTGTGTGTGTTCTCGCAAAGCTGTCACTTTAACCTTTCAGTTAATTAAAGAAAAAGGCCTGGGGTCATTAGAAGGTGCGTGATGACAAACCCTTCATTGTGCTTTGTTTATTCATATAATATGTGGAAAGTCTAGTTTAAATGCATTACATTTGGATGTGAATCTTCTGTTTACATGGGTGTGTGTGTGCGTATGTGTATGTATGTATGTATGCACGTACAAGTTTGGGCTTGTGTGTGTGTGTGTGTGTACGTGCATACATGCATGTAGGGATGACGGTGGACAGGTTTAGTCACGATTCACATGAGGAACTCCCAGCGGACCGAAAAATGCACAAGTATTTTGTTGTGTTCCCACCCAGTAATGGAAAAAATCCTTTGTAGTGAAGGTGTGAATTTGATGGAATTGTGCGTCATTCATTCTCACATTGACTCATTGAGCCAAAGGCCAGTGGCAACAGTGTTTAACAGATGCACAAACAACCCTGCACTATAGGTTGAGCAGTCATGCCTGTGCGTGTGCGTGTGTGTGTGTGTGTGTGTGTGTGTGTGTGTGTGTGTGTGTGTGTGTGTGTGTGTGTGTGTGTGTGTGTGTGTGTGTGTGTGTGTGTGTGTGTGTGTGTGTGTGTGTGTGTGGAAGTTCATCCGTAATTACGGAAAACAGGAAACAAGTCTGCACTGAGTGATTCCGGGTTAAATGACAATAAAAATAACTACAAAATCTGAGCAAAGATCTTTGACTAGACTTGTTTTGAATAAAGTGAATGCAGCTTACATAAAATGCATAGTTTAATTGGAGATACAAACATGAGTATTCAGAATTGTTATATTTGTTCAATACATTTATGCAATACATTGGCGTTTCACGAAGGGAATGTTTGCATGGCTTGTTTCCAGGATGGTATCGTGGGGGTCCGAGACTTCTGACTCTTGACACTTGAGTCGCCCTGAAACCCTCATCATCATTATTTTAGAAGATCTCTGGAATTTATTTATTTTTGAAAAATAAGAATTTCATGTACATTACTCAATATTGAAATAAAAAAAAACATTTGATCACAAATATGAATAGGCTACAGAAAACAATTGTGTGTATATTGGTGAAAGGCTCTGCACAATGTTGCTGCTTGAAGTCACGTCAGCTTCTGACTTACATGGACAAACTGAAACATCACCTGTGTAGGCAGCCATGTATGAATCACCCCATGGCTGAGAGACTGTGGGACAACAAAGGTAAAGAGAAGGGGTGAGTTTAAACCACTGAAGGAAAATGAGTCCTAGCGTTTTGATCACAGGGTTTGAGGTTATTTATCAAATAAAGTACATCATCAAAATACGTGAAGGAATATAAAACACATCTGCTACTTCAGGGAGAGATCACACGTGGAGGAGTGCCTCAAATCCACACATCAAGTGAACTGATTTAATCCACTCCTGAAAGAGACTTGCAGATGGCAGAAAGGAAAGTGAATGTAATATCGCAAGTGGGAGACTGATTGGAAGGAGAGGAGAGAGAGAGGGAGAGGGAGAGAGAGGCATATTTGCTTTGCTCCAAATTTTTATTAGGAAGATTCTCGACCACATTTCATTTTGACAAATGACCACCCTGGGGGCCGTGGGGGTAAGTTTTACTGTGTCTAACACTGCTTCCCACCCAGGCGGCGATAACCTCCCCACCTGCACGTCTCAAAACCGTCCCTCCTCCCCCGCCCCCACCTCCTCCTCCTCTTCCTCCTTCAGGATATTTGATGGAAAGATAAGAACAGATGGTGAAGATACTTTTTTTTCTTCTTTTAAAACTCCCCTCCACCTCCTCTTCAAGCAAACACTACTCTTATCTCTGGCAGGGGGGGGACGGCTTTTTTTTATATCAGAAACACCGAAAAAGACATGGAGGAGTTGTTCACGCTCCCATCGCAGGCGTGCTGTCAATCACGGCCTCTGTGGAAGGAGTGGCAAACCAGACATGAGAGGAGCGCACTTTCACACAGCTCCCTTTGAAATCAGAAAAAAGGGCAATTAGTCAGCTGTCGGATGCCATTTTCTTCTCGTCATGACAACGATTTTCTCTCCTTCTCTCGAACAGTTGTTGATCAGAGTCGACTGCTCAGCTGATTGATCAGGATCAAAGTGTTCCAGGGAAAACGTTAAAAAGCAGTTTTACAACAAAAAAAGCAAAATAACGGAATCAACCGGTAGTAGCCAGATGTTTGATTGATGTTCCACAAATATGAGAGGTAGACACCCATAGATTATAGTTCATTACCGCCACCGGAAGAAAACAGCAATGCTGTGACAATACAGATTTAGTGTGTAAGCGTCTTGAATACAAACCAAGACATTTTAACCTGCCAACTACCATATGTATTCTTGCATGACCTTTCTACGTCAACAAGGGCGTAAAAGGAAAACCATATTTGAAGGTTAAAATGTGGTAGAATCCTGCAATTCTGATGGCAGGTCATGGGTAAATTGATGATGTTGATCATTCGGGTTAAAACACAAAACCTAATCAGAGGAAGGCTAACGGTGCAGATAGAGTTTAAATTTTAATTTACTAACAAACAATTATTTTTATTTGTGATCATAGCAAAGTGCTTTAAATAAAAATGCTGATATTTTATTGGTTAATGATTGATGGCATTATGAATATCGATTAAAATAATTGGCTTGTGTTGAAACTCTGTTCAGCCCAAGAGTGCAAAATAACTATCAACAGTTTCAAACTGAATGAGCTAATTTGGGATTGCTGCTACTTTTGTAAACCTTTCAGTTAAGATTGCAATTCTAATGGACATTTGGGAACATATTTTCTTAGTTTCAGTCAAATAGGTTGCAATGGATGGGAACCACCCTTGAACAGATTCAAATTTATAACATACACATCATGATAATCAATAATAATCTATGGAAAGCATGTGAAAAACCAAAGTAGAGGAACCAGCTGTTTGTTCATTCGTCGCCTTGAGAAATGTTCCAGTCTCTAGGATCCATAGGTTTCTTATCTGGATACCTTAGGGGGCCATTTGTCCCTTCCCACCGTCACCACAACCCCTGGGGGCCAAAAGCAGAGGTAGAGGTGACAAGGGTGGAGATCAATGATTGAGGAGGAACCAATACAGTCACAGGGACTCTTTATACAGCAGGCTGATCCCTGCAAGGCGATACTGGAAGTAGTGTGGTGGTGGTGGTGGTGGTGGGGGGGGGGGGTCGACTCTCAGGACTGCATGGAAGGAATTCTCCACCAGAGCTTCTTCTCACACACTGCATGTACATTCACACACACACACGCACACACGCGCGCACGCGCGCTCATGTCTGAATACACACACACGCACACAGGTACGTGCATTGTGGAAGGAACACGTGGGGTCACATGGTGGGATCTGCAGCAGCAGCAGCTGTGGAGTTACGACACACGGTGTATCTATTCCTTCATCTCCTTCCACTTTACCTCAGGCTGGGGTTCAGCGAGTCGCAGCGATACAGCGCCATGAATCAGACCTCCGATTAGCCGTCTCTTAGCCGCACACCAACACTTACGCCAATAGAGTTAGGCCTAGGCAGTGGAGATGTTCATAGGGTTGATAATGATCATGAAGCAGCAAGTGATAGTAATAGTGGCATCAACATTGGTAATTAGATGTAGATATTATGGACGTCGTAATGACTGTTGCTGTTCATGTGTAGTCGTAGTGGTTGGAACTTGGTCGTCAGCGCGTTAGCCTGATTAGATACAGTGCATTTAGGGGTCTCCAATGTCACATTTGTTTTTTCTGGGGCTATTATTCATATTTGCATTGTTGGAGAAACTCAAATAACGGCTAATAAACAAACACAAACAATGAATCTAGAAAAAACAGGTACCATGTCATTCATGGACTCTTATTCTCTATTTTCAGCACTACAGGCAAGGTCATTCCCTGTTTGGGTTTTTAGACACACTCTCTGACAGAGCAAAGCCAACAGAATATTTCAAGTGTTTATGTTAAATGCTCAAATGTATCACAAAGAAAACAAGGGCATGGACAAGTTTTTAACTTATATATTTTGATTATGAATCATTAATATTTGGGATGAACACAAGCAAAATAAGCAAACACACCACCATACCAGAATGTGTGTCTCTGTCCCTCTCCTATACAAACAGCATTGAAGTCAATTAGTTTCAAAAGGCTCATAATTACTGTCTTGAACCCCCTCCACTCACACTCCTCCTCTCATTACACACACACACACACACACACACACACACACACACACACACACACACACACACACACACACACACCCCCCCCCACTCCCCACCGGCCGCGGTGTACTCCCAACATCTGGTTCTGCGTCCGTCCGTCCGTCCCTGCCCCTGGCATGGCTGCCGGCTTCCCCGCGGCTGCTCAGCCACAATGTCATCCTCTCCGCCCCTCTGGCTGCCATCAGGGGGGGGGACGCCTCAACGCAGACACACACACACACACACACACACACAGAAGCGCGCGCGCGCACACACACATTCATAACACATACACTAGGACTAGCGAGCGAGACACAGTGGCTGGTGGTGTATTTGGATTATGGTGTAGGTTTTTAAAGGGTAAGGCAAACCTCTGTTTAATAACTTTATACATTTATTTATATATATATATATATAGCCAATCCCTGAAATCAACCTGCATGTAAGGAACAAATTATGTGGGGCCCATTGGATGGATAGACCCCCCTTGAGATTCACGAGGAGAACCTTTAGAAGGGTCTTTCAAACTGAACGGTTCAAATGTGATAAATTGAGATCCTTGTAAATATGGATATTGTGTGTTCTGTCCCAGAATACCTGCTTCATTAGTCCCTCTGTCTTGGCGGCACAAATAAGGGGCTGAACATCATTTGATTTCTCCTTCTCCTTCAAATTGATGACTTTCCACATCCCATGATTTCTTGATTTGTAAAATGATAACGAATACTATACTACACTTATTTGTGGAATAATGTGGTTGTGTGAATACTATTGGATATGAAGCTATAAATAAGTAAAAGTGTAAATGAAGGCACACCTGTAGGCTATGGTGGTTGGTAAATATTGGTGATCAGAATCATCTCAATCTCTAGTACCTTGCCCCAAAAGGGGCATTTTATGTTAAATTTCCTGAAAGAATGCTTCTGCAAAAGCATACCAGCAAAATTGTAGCTGCGAAATGTTCCTGGCTACCTAGCCTAAATGGTCTATTAATAGTCTTTAGCATGAATGATATTTATTTTTTTATTGTTAACGAAACCCCCTGTGTTTCAAAATATTATTCACAACCTGCCTGTACCTGACCGAAACCAAAGAACATGGATGAAAGCTCTGAGGATTGCACGATTGAAAGATTAAAAGTAAAGCTTTTGAAATGTGACTTTTTTTATTGTTGGTAATCAACAAGGATGATCCTTCGCCTCGATGAGTATCACCTTTTGCGTCATCGCACCTCGTCCTAATCCTCACTCTCACACGTTCACCTATAGCCATTCTGGATTCTCCCTGTGCGTTTTCACCTAGCAGATGCCTTTTCCTTTTTACCTGGCAAACAGTCAGTGTGCAGACATGCAAACACACCAACACACACAGAGCAGTACCCTTCATGCCTTGACATTTCTATGTCAGCCCAGACTCTAAATAAACCAAGCCACAGGGGACGGGTGGGGTCAGCGAGTGTGGTGCTGTAGGAGCACAGTCTCTCCCTCTCCGTCTATCTCTCTCGCTCGTTCACACTCTTGTCTCTCTCTCTTGCAGACACACACGCACACACACACACACACACTAACTGAGGCTGATAAACAGAGGTGTGAGGGAGGGGGGTGGTCTTTATCTGCCCCTCTTCTCTCTCTCTCTCTCTCTCTTTTTCTCTCATCCTCTCTCTCTCCCTCTCACTCTCGCTCGCTCTCTCTCTGCCCCCCTCTCGCTAGCCCTCTCATCCTCTCTCTCTCCCTCTCACTCTCGCTCGCTCTCTCTCTGCCCCCCTCTCGCTAGCCCTCTCATCCTCTATCGCTTCGTCTCCCTCCCTCCCTCGCTCTCTCTCTCTCTCTCGCTCTCGCTCTCGCTCTCGCTCTCTCTACCTGGCAGTGTCGGAGGGTCTCTGTGTGACTTGGGGTCTGTGGGCCTCCTGCTCTTTGACACAGACAGATGACATATTTATTAGCTTGTCAGATCCCCCTGTCTCAACCTCCCGCCACACGCAGCCACACATCAGCCATAAAAAGCCCAACCGATACTGACACCCACACACGCACGGCAGCACACACACACACACACACACACACACACACACACACACACACACACACACACACACACACACACACGCACACGCACACGGGAGGGGTAGCATGGAAGACACAAACACACAGGAGGGGTAGCATGGAAGACACAAACACATTCATGAAAGTTTGCCTGTAGGTATGATGCAAGTGCATGCAAAGCCCTACGTGCACATGCACACACACGCACACGCACACACACGCACAAACATGCACACATCCGGTCACTTTTAGACATGGACAGAAACAAACACAAACACAATTGACCGCCATTCATACATGTATACATACTTACATACCTGTAGACATATTTTGTGTAATTATTGTACGTTTCACATTTTATAACACTCTCCGCCCTGGCAGGTTTATGATCAAAACGTATTTCCTTCTCTGTCTCTGTCTCTGTCTCCCTCTTTCTGTCTCTCTCTCTGTCTCTCTCTGCCTCTCCCTCACCCTCTCTTACACTTAAGCTAAACAAAACACTTCCTCCCCTGTCTAATTGGGCCGGGCTCCCGTGGCGAGGCGCTTGATGAGGCAGAAAATGATGATTAATTAATTTACTGCTCAGTTGGTCATCAAACTGAGAGAGCTTTATGAGTCTCGCAGCGGTCAGTCAGCAGAGCCCCACACTGTGCTGCACGCACACACACACACTCACATGTGGGCACTCGCGCGCACACTGACGTGCACAAACACACACTAACATACACACACGGAAGCAAATGCATGTGTGCACACACACACACACACACACACACACACACACACACACACACACACACACACACACACACACACACACACACACACACACACACACACACACACACACACACACACACACACACACACACCCCCCCCCCACACACGCGCACGCACGCACGCACACACGCATGCACGCACACACACACACAGGCACACATACACCCACATGCCGATACAGACAAAGATAAATGCACTAAGTAATGAAGACATGGTGATTTTTGACATTTCCTGGAGACTGGTTTCCATGGAGTGAGCAGGCATGCCTTTGCAGTGACCTATGTTGAATCAAACAACAACAAAATACCAGGGCATACAACATGCTCTGTGTTTTAGGTGCTTCAAAGGACATTTTAGAAACAAGGTCAGTATACTGTATGTCCCTGTAGTTTTACCTTTTATACATTTAGTTAATACTTTGTTTGATAATTTACCCGGTTCACAGAAGTTACAACATAAAATATATTTTATGTCCTGCAACGTAATGTATATTGAAAAATGACCATTGAATCAGTTGACATTTGATGACATGTGCTATATGTTCTTTTAGCCATAGTTCAAATCTGAGCAATGGGACTCACAATACAGTTGTAAGTGATACCAGCATCTGGGGGCTGGTCCTGTAAACCAAGCACATCACTTGGGCCACATGTCTGTGTCAGGTGATACTGCAGATCATAAATCTGACACAAACACCGTTTTGTAAACATCACAACACTGGAGAGTGAAGGAACTTAGAGGAATGTCTCCTGTTTCTTCAGAGAGCCGACAGAGGCTGCCTACCTGTACAGCCCTGCTCGGTGGAGTGGCGGGAGAGAGGGTAAGACCCAGTTTGGGTCTGATTGCAGTGCCATACCTTACCATAGACTACTGGTCTGCTTTGAGCTTTGGAAAAGTCACTACACAATAAAAAAAGGCAGTTAAGTTCTCAAACGTTTATAGACATGAGTGGCCGTCCGACTGTTTATTGTTTTTTGCCCCGAACTGGGGCATGAAATATGGATATTTAAGCTGTGTCAGAACCCAGGAAGCGAGACGAAGGCAATAAGGATCAGGAAAAGGTGAGGAGGAGACACACCTAGTCACTCCTCCCACCACTAACATTTTCTCCTTATCAGCGGGTCTGTTCATCACCTGTCGAATTTGCCTAAAAATACTCCACTAAACATACTCATAATTGTTTTTTCAACATCTCTTTCTAACCGATGTGCAAACCCTTGACATAGAAGAGAGGCCAAGTCATTTTTTTCTTCTCCATTCTATTCCTGGTGGCATTAACATGTTCTTACACAGCATGCGGTTTGTCGTACGACAATAATCATCTCTGGCGCATCAAAGGTTCACGTGTAGGGATTAAGCGACTCACAAGATACACCGTGCCACCCATGTCAGTTTTTATTGTGGGAGACATTTCTTTTTTCTTCTCTAGGGGAACTGCACAATTGAATAGGGATCAGAGCAACATGCAGGGCTCGACTGTGTGGAAGCCTTCATTTTTATTGATGGATGCACTTACACTCAAACAATGCGATAAGCCCCAGTGTTAAAACAACAATAGTATTGTTGCGTGCCTTTGTTTGCCGTTTTTTTTATCCCAAATGACTGAAGACCCATCCCTAAAAAATGTTGAGGTTTACCACCATTGTGTTGATGGCCTGGGGCACGGTAGTAGCCATGATGAGCATAACAAGGAAACAAGTGTTTGTTTGCTTTGACTCAGACAGAAGCAGATTTTGTTGTCATTAGGGAGCGTTTTTACATATTTTTACAATTTAAAAAAATATCAATGTTGTTATCGTGGACACTGGGCAGCTGTTTGTACATGATCTATCTGAGTAAAAATAAAATATTATATATACAACATTGAATTATATAAACTTGTCTTACACAAGACTGCAATTAAAAAGCAGCATGACAACACCCAGCTCAGAGCCTATAAGGTCATAAATTATGTTTGCATATTGTCCGTGGAATTGAATCTGTCTTCTGTGATTACTATCTGATGAGTGACTGATGAGGAATACACCTTGGCAGGTGGGAGGAAAGTGCTCTGGGCGAATGCAGTTACCGGAATTGCTCACAAAACAAATGAGTTCACAATGTCTTTGGATATAATAAAAACATTTTCCTTTTCATCTCTGCCCATCATTTTGAATTTGTACATGAAGATAGATGGCCTGGTTCATGTTCAGCTGGAGAACATGCTTCATCTTGAGGCAGCGATGTAGCCCTGTAGTAGTTTGGTTATAGCTCACAGAACACCAGCTGGAGAAGTGTACTCTTCTTTTTATTTTTTTCTTTTGGCTGGGAGAAGGAGAGAGAGAGAGAGAGAGAGAGAGAGAGAGAGAGAGAGAGAGAGAGAGAGAGAGAGAGAGAGAGAGAGAGAGAGAGAGAGAGAGAGAAGAGAGAGAGAGAGAGAGAGAGAGAGAGAGAGAGAGAGAGAGAGAGAGAGAGAGAGAGACTGTAATTTTAAAAACCAGCCAATATATTTGGAGATAATACTCAAAAATGAGAGCTCGTCAGAGCAATGGAGAGAGATAACTTTATATCTCTCTGTCTGTCTAGCATTCTCTCTCTCTCTCTCTCTCTCTCTCTCTCTCTCTCTCTCTCTCTCTCTTCTCTCTAGCATTCTCTCTCTCTCTCTCTCTCTCTCTCTCTCTCTCTCTCTCTCTCTCTCTCTCTCTCTCCCCCCCTTCCCAACACAAAGTCGTATAATTGCTTTAGGACTCTTTGGATCCGCTCTTGAATTCAAAGCTGTGGAGTAATAATTGGATTTGCAGCAAACATGCTGAGCTGTGTTGCACTCACTGTCCGATCTTGTCCTCAGGGCTACACACTGTGCCTTAGAAATCAGATCCTCGCACGTTGCAAAGAGGGGTTGGGAACCCATATGTATGAGTGTGTATTTGTGTCTATATGTTGTTGCCTGCTTGAGTGTTTGTGTGTGTGTGTGTGTGTGTGTGTGTGTGTGTGTGTGTGTGTGTGTGTGTGTGTGTGTGTGTGTGTGTGTGTGTGTGTGTGTGTGTGTGTGTTTGTGAGGCTGGGGGCAAGTTTGACAAGTTCTAAAAGATTGAGATGGTTGAGAAAAAGGATAATCTGTGTGGGTGTGTGTGTTTGTGTTTGTGTATTTATGTGCCAGACAGTGCTCATAAAATCCACCGTCTGTACATTGTGATACACTCCCTGCCTGAGAGCTTTGAACCGTTGTAAACTGTCACGCTGCTCCTCCCAATGCCAATCAGTACAATTCTGAATTCTTGCACACAAGCGCGTGTGTTTATCTTTCTTATTTTGAATGTATGTTTTTGTGTATGTTTGTCTGTGTTGTTTTTGTTTTTCTGTGTGTGTGTATGTGTGAGTACGTGTGTGTGCAGCTATCTATGCGTTTGTTTGTATATGTTTTGTTGTGTATTTGTGTGTGTTTGCATTTGCATGTGTGTTTTTATTTGTCCGTGGTGTGTGTGTGTATGTGTGTGTGTGTGTGTGCATTTGAGTGTGTGTGTTTGTGTGTTTGTTCGTATGTGTGTGTGTGTCTGTTTGTGTTTGCGTGTGTGTGTGTGTGTGTGCAGGTGAGGTAGCCAGAGACAGGCTTTGACTGAGCTGAGCCTTATCATGTTTTGTCTACATTGTCTGTTCAGGCCTATTTGTTTTCTTTTCAGTGATGTCCCCTGCCAAATTGTTGAGGATGACAATGTTGACATCTGGGTGGAGCTTTGATTTAAAGGGGAGTTTGATTTGAAGTCGCAATATGTACGATTTAGCGCCTCCCTGTCAGTCGGCGAGTGATTTTCAAAATTCAAAAGACGAAATGACATGTGTTCTGTCCACTGAGTGGCTGTGCCACTGTCTGAAACGAGCCAGCGTATCTTGACTGGCTGGGTTGCATGAGTGAGAGCGGTTTAGGCAGTGTCATTAGTGCGATTCTCGTAAACAAGGAGAGAGCTTCGGCCAGGACAGCATTTATTATTTGTAGAATACATCCGTTTTGATGTGTGTATTCATTGATACCATTATTAAACTCGCCATTGATCTGTATGGTCCAGTTCATCTTAAGCAACAAACAATTTGAAATGTACCACATTGCCACTACTCATTGTACAAAAGTACAACGAGGCACAGCGAGACAAAGTGCGCAGTGTCATCTTTTGTTTTCTTCGCTCAGGACACTAATGGAGGTGGGAATAAAGGAGTTCTTGCGTTTCCTTCCGGAAGCCGGTGGGACGCTGCAGACAGACGACCTATCGGGAGCTTCTGAAGGGAATTGTGTGGACGGGGTGTGGGAAGACGAGCCGAGTGTCATGAGAGCAGTGGTAGATTATATAGCTTTCCTTACCACGGCAAGTGAAGGCCCTTCACTCCGGGGGTCATCGCTCTGAATAAGTCATTCTAAAGAGCGAAACTACAGCGGCCCTTGTGTTTGCTACACGGGCCGCCGCCGCAGAGACAAATGGTCCTTCGTCCACCCCTTACAGCTCCGGTCTGCCGGTGGCTTACCTTGTTTGCACTTGGGGGTCGTTGGGGTGCGAGTCTGTTCCATTACAGAGCATTCTTCAGGGGGCGCCCCGCCGGAGAGGGATTTGGTTAAAACCGGTACGGCTGTAGCGCACGTTGACCGCACGCTGCCTCCAGTCCTTAGCTGCAGGCCCTGGCCTCAGGAGATCCGGCGCAACAAACCTCAGCATCATTAAAGATTCACGCGGACGGACAGGTCCATCAGAAAACTCTCCTCTGCACATCCTGTCTGAGGTGAAATGCTTGAAGTGTGTTTGTGTGTGTGAGTAATGCTTGTTCCAAAGATGATGTGTTTGTTTGTGTGAGAGGGATTTGGTTAAAACCGGTACGGCTGTAGCGCACGTTGACCGCACGCTGCCTCCAGTCCTTAGCTGCAGGCCCTGGCCTCAGGAGATCCGGCGCAACAAACCTCAGCATCATTAAAGATTCACGCGGACGGACAGGTCCATCAGAAAACTCTCCTCTGCACATCCTGTCTGAGGTGAAATGCTTGAAGTGTGTTTGTGTGTGTGTGTGTGTGTGTGTGTGTGTGTGTGTGTGTGTGTGTGTGTGTGTGTGTGTGTGTGTGTGTGTGTTTGGTAGGTTTTTTTTGTCTGTATTGGTTTACATGCATTTTTGTGTGTCTGTGTGTTTGTGTGTGTTTGTGTGTGTTTATTTGCCCAACCTCTGCTGTGTCAGGACTGTTTGTTCTTCCTTGCTCTACGATGCACGCAAACACACACACACACCCACACACACGCACACACACACACACACTAGACAGGTGGGTGAGGAGACCACCCCACAGACCTTGTCTGTTCACGTTACACCTGACAACTGCCATCAGAGGGTTGCCACAAACAGGTTACAATGCAGTCGTACACAGAATCAATCCTTTAACCTTTAGTACACAACACCGGACGGACGCACAAAGCTTTCGCCTTCAGCCCACATCATTGTACCAGATGTGAGTGGTGGACTCTAAGTACGCTCTCCTAGGAAACGTCTTGAAGAGCTTCGACCAAGCCCTTTGGTTTTTCTGCTAGAGGAGCAAGGAGCAAGAAGATGTTTGTGAATATGAATTTAAAGCCCTTTTATTGTTCTTATCGTCGCAGATACACATTCTTTCTGCTGAATGGTTGTTTGAATATCCCTTTTGACCGGGTCTTCTGCTTGTCTGGTATTTTGCTTTATCACAAGCTGTTCACCAATGGAAAACACACATACTGTACACAACTGACTCACTCCATCCTTTTTGTAGGGACCTAAAAAACGTGCACACACATGGTCACTTTGTGTGCGTGCGAGTCGTCTGTGGTTCATTTTTGGTGTACGTAGTCCGGTGTTCCTGGTGTGTAAAGATGCTGCTTATGTTGACAGACGTGCTAATCCCTGGTTGGGTTTCAGCCTGAGTGATGTTGATCTCTTCTGCTGCTACTTGCCCAGATGACCCCCCCCCCCCCGCTACCGACAGACGCCGGTAAGCAGAGTCGCCACAAGACTAAATCTTTTATTAGCATCCAACCATCCAGCCAGTCACCCCTCCTCACTACCCCCTATCCCCACTACTGCCACTACACGCAGACGCATAGAGAGACACAGACACGCACTAACACACAAATACATGCAGGTGCACTCGCACACAGACACACACACAGACACACACACACACACACACACACACACACACACACACACACACACACACACACACACACACACACACACACACACACACACACACACACACACACACACACACACACACAGAGACACACACACATGCAGGCAAAATTACACACATGCAGGTGCATGTGCGCCCACACGCACACACACACACACACACACACACACACACACACACACACACACACACACACACACACACACACACACACACACACACACACACACACACACACACACACACACACACGTGCAAGGACAATTACACACATGAAGGTGAACACACGCAAACACCCCCACCCCCACCCACACCCACACATATGCAGGTGGGCTCACACACTTGAAAGTGCACACACAATCACATACACACGCACACTTTCATTTGGCTTCAGACAAGTCAAGGGTGTGTTGCTCTTTTAGGGAAGGTGTGCATATCGGTGTTGTAACTATGTGACAATGTGTAAAGGTGCATGCTTCTGCTTCCTGGCACATGTTCCTTGATTATCCGTGTGGGTGTGTGCGTGTGTGTGTGTGTTGTGTGCGCGTGTGTATGTGCTTTGTGTGTTTAATTGAAGTGCCGGACGATCACTTAGTGTAGCTGCGAGAGTCGCTTTATGCAGAAACAATGGTCCACTGAACTTTTGGTCCAATGAATTGTTAATGAGAGATTTGATTACGAGCAAGAGTGACCCCCGCCCCCCCCATCCCATACCGACGCCAACAGACACATGCACACCCCAACACACAAACACGCACGCACAACCGCACACACACATTCACACACACACACAGCCAGCACACAACACACATACGCAGACGCATATGACTGTGGATGAGATCAGTGTCTGGGCCCGAGAGAACAGGGGACAGGACGTTTCAAAACGGAATCTTTTGTGTGAAGTTTCTTAATTTGAAATACACACACCAGCCGTGTAACTTTTTTAGACTTGTTCATCGGCTCACAAAATGAATGCATGTGAATCAGCCGTGGTCTCTGATGAAGTGCACTTATTTTAAAGGCAGCATCCAGAGCTAGGTGATATTGCCTTTGGCGATATTGTCGGCTTACTCTCATATGGTTCTGGTTGGGGATACGCATGGTGGAGGAACATGCGCTTCACTTAATGCGAGAGCAATTCTAAGCTAATTGTGCACAGGATTTTCTCACACAATTAGCCCCCATACATACCTCGATCATTAAGGACACTAGGACATAGGGTCGGTTTCAGATTCACACTCTAACCTGCTTGCCATTGTTAACTACTTACATCACACCCACACACACACACTCATGGTGTGACATACACACAGACACAAGCTCAAATACCCAAATACACGGTCATGCTACCTCCAAAGCTACAGGCTAGGTTGAGCAGCAGCCACAACAACAAGAGCTAATGTCACACTGTCCTCTTTTCCTTCACCCCCCCCCCCCCAATCCCTCACCCTCCCCCCACCCCCAGCCCCCTTCCCCTCCACCACTCAATAATTCAGTGCAAGGTGTAGGACAAAGCTGCCCTGGCGCATATACAGTCCTTGTAAAAAGACACCGCACAGCATGGCTTGCTGACTTGGGCGTCTCTCTTTCGCCCCCCCCCTCTCCCCCCCTGCCCTCATCACCCTCCTCCTCCCCCACCTTCACCCCCAGCCACCCTAGCCAACCCGGCCTTTATCTTGCAACTGCGCTCACGGTGTCGCGAGTGACATCTGGGAGAAGGGTTGGAGCAATTTGCTTTCAGAAAACCTTTTTTTTTTTCAAAACGTTGAATGAGGAGACAATTTGACTTTTTGTGCTCTTAACACCCTTTCATGAAAAAGCAGCTTCAAATGTTTGTTGTATAGAAATATGTAGACAATACAAACAAGAGGCAATTCATGGGTAAATGACACACTGGCTATCATGCTATTAGCGTTCCCCTCACTTCCTCACGTCAACCCAAGGTTAGACTAAAGGTATTATTTGGGGTTGATTTACTTCCTATCAGGATGATATTAACAGCTATTTTGTGTCCAGCTTGCCTAGCTAATAAGCAGTGGTGCGGTGTGAAGTCACGTTATCAGCAAACAGAATCAACGCTAACTCCATTAGCGCGAATGCAAGGACAAAAACATGGGTCCAACTGTCCACACGCTGGTGTTTTATTGCATTTATTCATTTTGTGTGGTTGTCACTGTGACTAATCATGTGAGATTTACCGGCGTATCACTTAACACTCGTCCTTGAGCAGGTAACAGGATCGAGTTGGCGCCGCGGAGGTCAGTCCAGTTATTGCGTTTCAGTATTAAGAAAAACAAACTGAAAATACAGAGAAAAATAAAAGACACGTCACCTAGGTTTGGATTGCACGTCTAGCCCGGACTAACACACGGACACGGACAGACATACAGACGCTAGGAAGATTGGGGAGACGTGATTCCGACATAATACAATACATAATACAATACACACACACACACCCATGCACACACACACACACACACCTCGTTTATCGGACTTGAAATCATTTTCATTTTTAATAATGATATTTTTTGTGTGCGCAGGTATTTGGCGTAAAGGAATAAAAAAACAAAACAATAGGTAGGCCCTCATGGTTCACCATAAACTTTTCAATTGATTTGAACATCTAACCACTACCAGTGGCTGCTTGACTCCTGAGCGGAGCCCAAGTAGCTGGTGGGATTTGGGGTAGCGGGGCTGGGGCGTGGGTGGGTGGGTGGGGTGGCTCTGTGCATGCAGGGAAGCAACCATGACAATGATGGATTTGACAGGAGGGAAAGTGTTAATGATATTCTCCCCTTTTGATGGCTGAGGCTACTTCACATGAATTTGCATTTCCATTCATCATCGCGGCATTTATCATTATGGGATGGCTGCCAGATCTAATTACAGTGGCTCGCTAACCGGGGTGACGCACCCGATATGGGGGCCCACCGCGGCCCCTCTCTCATCTCTTATTCTCGCTCACTCACTCGCTCACCTACGCCACTATCTCCTTTTTTTTTTTTTTTTGCCTCTATCATTCAATAGAGAAACATGGGAAAGTTTCCAGGCAGGAAGTGTCGCCATGTAAGACCCAAACCCAATTAACTTGAGTCTAAATGAAGTCACATGAGGCCTCTTCATTAGAATGATCTCACTAAGGCGTGAAGGAAGGGAGATATAAATACATCAGGGCTTGGATTTGGTTTCGTGATACTGATTATTTTTTATTTTTGTTTGCCTCTCTCCTTTCTTCTTCCCTGTCTCATTTAGCCACTGATCCAGGCAAGGAAACACATGATGAGATTTTAATTTTGTGTAAAAAACAAATAAAGAAGAGATGTTTGGCATTTTGACATCACCATGCTGAAGGATTATTTTAATAATAATAGTTCACTTTCTCAGTATTTTTGTACTACCGAACTACCGAAGCGTATTGGCTTTCTTTAGGGGGGATGTGCCAATGTTCTTGTGTGTTCTTTTTTACCAGACACGAGGAAATGGACACATTTTTAATTTGTGTATATTTTTTAATGCTAAACAATTTTTACTAAATAGATCACAGTGAACCTGTTCAGGATCAAAAATCTGTCAGCAAATATACCCACAAAATAATTACACTGCATTATATAGTCTGCCAATTTAGCATCCATGTTTTAAAGTATTCAGGCATTTGACAGTTTAATTGCAGTAATTATATGCTTTAACAAATAAAGCTTTATACAGCAGATAGAACCTTATGAGCTCAGCTGTAACAATAGGAAATTCAACATGCCGGGAAACAGTTTGAAAGTAAAAAGGCATATCAAAAGGCTACTTTGGAAAACATGTCTTGTTATGGCTGCTGAAAGGAGATTAAAAGATAATTAGAGACCTCAACGCAGGCTGGCATTGTTTAGACAATTTGTATGGGAGCAAACAACAGGGTACACTTTGCGTCTTGCAACCCGAACCTCGGCTAAAGTATCACGTTAGCCTTGTGTAGCCTTATGGAAAAAAGACTACAACCTGACTTTACAAAACAGTCCCGGTGGTCACAAGTTGTATTTCTCCAGGACAGAGGCCAGACATTGTTCTTAAACAAGACACAAAGCAAACATAAAGGAAGCAAGGTTGACATTGGTGCAATGCATGGCTAGCGACCTCACTTCAGAAACACTACCATCTTTGTTTGTTGGAAGTTTGTTTGGTGTTGGATGAAACACTTTATTGTGAACTGTTAATAATAATAAACTGGAAAGACGGACAGGAAAATTGTGAACTGTAAGTAATAATAAACTGGAAACACCAGAAATATTACAAAAAATACCACTTATAATATTACAAACGCCAAATATATTGTCATTCAAATATTAGCTAATGATAGAAATAAGCCTGACATCAAAACGGGAAACGGGGCTAAAACAGTAGAAATACTATACGCTCGCTATCTGCAGCTTTAATTAACTTCCAAATATAAGACACATCATTAAAGATTAAAGACAACTAATCAGAATGTCAGGACGCAGGAATAATAATAAGACGGATCAAAATACGGGCGAGGGAGTGGAGAGCTTTAAAAAAAACAAAAAACGCGAGACCTTTTTAGCGAGAGAACCAACGGGCGGACAAATTACCAAAAGACCCCGATGAGCGCGATAACGCCGGCGTGAATCAAGGCTGGGCAGACTCGTCACGGAGGAAATGAAAGGTGCCCGGTGGACTGATAGCCATCGTGTCCACTAACACAGCAAATTACTGGGCTGGCTGTTACACGCAGCTGTCCTTATATGTAACGAGGCACGGCCTGTGTGCTTTTGTGTGTGAGAGAGAGTGTGTGTGTGTGTCGGGGTTGGGTGGGGAGGGAAGGATGGTAATGGTGGTGGTGAAGGTAGTGGTGATGGTGGTGGTGGTGGTGTAGATAGAGGAGGAAGATACAACTTTAACTTGGTTGTAGTCTTACAACGTTCAGTGTGTCCTTTTCCTGCATGCCCTGCTTTGCAAACGCACAATTGCCCTTGTACTAACACACACACACACACACACACACACACACACACACACACACACACACACACACACACACACACACACACACACACACACCACACACACAACACACACACACGCACACACACACACACACACACACACACACACACACACACACACACACACACACACACACACACACACACAGCTGCCATATGTTGTAGAAAACCAGGGACCTTATAAGATGAGAGGGGGCTCTGAATTATTGATCGATGATTAGCAAATGCAATAGAAATGTTACCCTTGATGTTGGCTGGCTGGGCTATGTGTCTGTGTGTGTGGGGTGTGTGTATGTGTCTGTGTCTACACTCTCTCTCTTCTCTCTCTCTCTCTCTCTCTCTCTCTCTCTCTCTCTCTCTCTCTCGATCTCGATCTCGATCTCCCTTTTCCTCGCTGTCTCTCTCTCTATCTCTCTGTCTGTATCTCTTTGGCCCGAGACACAACCACTAGGCGGACATGATGTGTTACATTTCTATTAACACAGGAACATCTGTTTTTTGGCTGAGTCTTTATGCACATAACAGCGGCTTCAAGATGAACCTGAATGCATGCATATGCATATGCATATATATATAGAGAGAGAGAGAGAGAGAGAGAGAGAGAGAGAGAGAGAGAGAGAGAGAGAGAGAGGAGAGAGAGAGACGAGAAGAGAGAGAGAGAGAGAGAGAGAGAGAGAGAGAGAGAGAGAGAGAGAGAGAGAGAGAGAGAGAGAGAGAGAGAGAGACATTTATATGTATATATTAATTTGTGTAAATCGTAATTCTGCAGTAAATGGTTCCATGGTGTGTGTGTGTGTGTGTGTGTGTGTGTGTGTGTTGTGCGTGCGTGTGTGCGTGTGGGTGCAAGCATGCGTGTGTGTGTCGTTGTCTGTCAGTGTGTGTTTGTCATGACAGTTTACAAAGAGAGTCAGGACTCGTGCAACACAAGGGGTGTGTGTGTGTGTGTGTGTGTGTGCACGTGCATGTGTTTGGTGTATGTGTGTGTGTACGTGTGTGTCTGTGTGAGAGGGGTGGTGATCTAATTCATTATTAAGGCCCTGACAAAACAGGCTGCATGGGAGGAGGGGTTACAGTAGGTGATTTCAGCCTCTGTATTGATTACTGACAACACCGGGGGTAAAGTGTAGTGTGACGGCTGAGCAGAACCCAGCACCACACACACATCCACACACTTATCTGCACGTGTGTAAGTGTATAAGTGCGCACGCACACACACACACACACACACACACACACACACACACACACACACACACACACACACACACACACACACACACACACACACACACACACACACACACACACACGAATTCACACACACACACACACACACACACACACACACACACACACACACACACACACACACACACACACGTGAATACACACACACACACACACACACACACATTCACCTGCATGTGTATGTGCAAACACACACACACACACACACACACAAACTCACACAAACGCACATTCACCTGCATGTGTATGTGCAAACACTATTGTGCAAACACACACACACACACACACACACACACACACACATTCACCACATGACAGTCAACACACACACACACACAAACTCACACAAACGCACATTCACCTGCATGTGTATGTGCAAACACACACACACACACACACACACACACACACACACACACACACACACACACACACACA
>OLKM01001684.1:37500-55000 GCA_900291075.1 Melanogrammus aeglefinus
TGTGTATGTGTGTGTATGTGTGTATGGTTGTGTGTGCTGTGTGTGTGTTGTGTGTGCGTGTGTGTGTTCATGTGTGTGTGTGTGTCTCTGTGTGTGTGTGTGTGTGTGTGTGTGTGAGTGCGAGTGAGTGCGAGTCAGACATACTGACAATGGATGGACGTAATGAAGGATGGCAAGAGAAAGAAGAGATTTGTTCGACTCATAAGTCGAAAGAAACTAGAGGGCATTGTTTAAAGTTAAGTTTACGGCTCCCCTATGTCTCCCGCCTTTGCCTAGGTCACATGGGTGTCACATGTTCTTACTAAACGATGCGTACAATCCCTAACAGTGGCCATATTTTATTTAAACGTGGCATGTCTTGTATATGGAAGACATTTCTTTTTGTCTTTTCTTTCCCGAAAGTTTTCTCGAAATGTTGCTTTTTTAAATGCGTTTTAGTTTTTTGCGTGTTTTTGAGGTTTAAAACCAGGAAACATTTGAGTCTGGGTCGAACCAAAGTGTGCGGGGGTTGTCATTGGGAAGTGCTAGTGGCACGCCTTAGGGGGCTGAGGTGGCATGGGAGGAACTTCCTGGTTTGTTCTTATTTAGGTATTCTAGGATCAGTTGGCCCCGGGGCATCCCATTGTTTGTATTCATCCTATTCAATGGTCCTGCGGTCTTGTTTTGAACCATGTTTGAAAAAAACCAAAAAATTAAAAGCAACACCATCTCTGTTCCGCCCAAACACCAAGCCCCTTTCCAGAAAACAGCAAATTCTAATTTTATCCCATGAGACAATATGATTACTGCGCAAAACAATTACATTTGTTCGGGTTTCATTGGTGCGAGGGATTTTCCTGCAACCGCTTTCAGAATCTTTACGAATAAATCATCTGTCAATTAGGGGGAATTTCGTTATTTTTCTTTTTTTTACAAGAACACGAGTGACCAGCGAGGTGCTTTCAAAGAGTGGCCAGTGACTAACCTGGAATTAGATGAAAGCACTGGAACATAACAATGGGGATGTGAAGTCATGCACTTAATTAAATTAACTCTTAGCCTTCCTTACCTAGACTGTGGCTGCATGTTAATATTAAAGGATATATCATTAATTAACAGAGGTTATGTTAGCAGTGCATGATTACGCCTCCGGGCATAATAGGAGTTCTGTGATGATGAATTAAGAGCGTCGTGTTCCCTGTGTCTCAAGGCGGCCATGTGTGCAGTAGGAAAACGTGTGTGTGTGTGTGTGTGTGTGTGTGTGTGTGTGTGTGTGTTGTGTGTGTGTGTGTGTGTGTGTGTGTGTGTGTGTGTGGTGTGTGTGTGTGTGTGTCGTGTGTGTGTGTGTGTGCGCGTGTGTGTATGTGCGTGTTGTGTGTGTGTGTGTGTGTGTGTGTGTGTGTGTGTGTGTGTGTGTGTGTGTGTGTGTGTGTGTGTGTTCATGGTCTAACTGTTTTGAGAAAATGGTTGGATTAAAAGACAATTTTACTGGAAGGATAAGGCAGACAGTGTTTATGTAGTTCATGTAGCATCATCTTAAACCATAGTCTCCAAAGTTATGCTCCCCTTGCCTAAAGTAATTCAGTATCAGCATAGATAACCAATTCAAGTGAAGAATTCCCCCAATAGAGGGTTTGTGAAAGTGGTCCCGAACTTAATCCAAAATAAACTTTTATTTTTTTTTTTTTAGCTCTGATGTTACCAGAGCTAAACTATCTTTCCTGTCCTTGCTTTTTGTGTTTTGCTCCAGGCCCCAGGCCGGTCCTTGAGAGCCCCTGTGTCTTAAACAACAGACACCATCCTTGTTCCCTCTACGGTTAGATCCGCCTGCGTTCAAAAGATTAAACAAGTTCAACCACATCCAGGACAGATTCTTTCAGATTAGTTTTCAATGTAGAAAAAATAATGTTGTAATCAAGAGGATGTGTGTGTTTGTTCTTCCCTGAAAACAGTTGATGCGTGAGGCTTTCATTATCTGGGTCATCTGCATGCCGATTGTAAATAAATGTACGTGCATCGACGTCTTACGCCCACAACCGGCCGATCCTCTGATGCCAAGTCCCATTGAACGTGATTGAGGGGAGTGCTTTTGAAAAGTCCCATGTGGTTCTAGTGTGACGGCTGAGGGGGGGCTCGGGCCGTGGGGGTAATAGAGGAGAGGGGGGCTCGGTGTAGGGGGTGTTGGGTGAGGTTGGGGGGGTGAGGTGGGGGGGGGGGGGGGAGGAGGATGGGAGAGAGAAAGCCGCCTGTCATCGCGCAACAGCTGGATCGTCAGCGCTAATCTTTTAATATTTAATGACTAATTGGTGAAAAATTTATGGCGAGTTCATAAGTAATGGCTTCCTGCGCCATCATCCGGACTTGTTAATATGTAGAGCTTAGCGCTAAAGCCGCCACGGCCCTGGGCTGTCAGCGAGCACCAGACCGCCATTGCTAGCGGCAACACAAGGATTCAGTTTTGTGGAGTCGCGCGGTAGCCGCTGTGTAAGAATAGAAAGGGTGACAATACTTGATGCCAGCTCATTTATGTCGGAAAGTAAAAGTATGGCAATTAACTGGAAAACTTTGTTTGCCATCTCGAGATTGTACTGATCTTTTTACTGATGTTTCCCAACCCGCACCCCCCCCCCCCCCATCCGAAGAAAATGAAATATATTAATCCCTCTCGCTTCAATCGTATTTCTGTTTATTTCACTCTTCAGTTTTAGATGCTTTTGTTTCCTAGACAAACGGGGAGAGGAGGAAGACGTTTTCCCCCACGGGGCCCTCTTCCTCTTGCTCATTTTAATTGCGATGGGGATCTCGTGTTTCCTCTGAATTTACGGCCCGTTCTTCATTGAGGATATTTGCATTTTCTGTAACAACAAAGGCCGCTGATGTCAGATCACTCAATGTCCCGTGTTTATTTTTTTTCACGGGGATGTAATGAGCACACTTCTGAAGTTCTGAAAACAAGAACCCAAATCCCAACATGGAGGCACTCTAATTTAACTCCTAAAGAAGTGTGTGAAGTGTTGTGAAGGGATTGTTATTGCCTCCTCAGTGTGCATGTATCCCAGCTTCCTTTTGTTCATTCAGCTCCCATTGTTCCAGTTAATAATGCAAAAAAAAGATGTTTCCTTGGCTCTCCGTGTGATGTTCGTAGAGTCGGGAGAGGGAGGAAAACAGAACAACGTCGTGACTGCGGTGAGTCATTATCATTCTTAATGCAGGGAGCCAGCCAATCAGCTGAGGAGGATCTCTGATGCCTCAGTTCTGGAAGGGCCTGATGTTCTGCTACTTTATCTCGGGTTTCTGTGTGTGATGTAGTATCTGCACATGGCAGTGGCTCCCCGAGTAGACTAGCCATCATATCTGCAAATGTATGTTTGTTTGTATGAATATATATGTATGTGTGTGTGTGTGCGTGTGCGTGTGCGTGTGGGTGTGGGTGTGCGTGTGCGTGTGTGTGGGTGTGTGCGTGTGTGTGTGTGGTGGGTGTGTGGGGGTATGTTCATTGCACGCTTGTGTCTATGTGTGTACATGCAGGGCGAGAGCATGCCCTCTAACAGCTTTCTAGATAGGCCTCAAACTTGGATGTTTATCTCCGGTAAAATTATGTTCATGCTTCATTTGTGTTTTGGCTGTCAAAAATAGAATATGTGTGGACTTGAGTGGCATATGTGCGTGTGTGTGTGTGTGTGTGTGTGTGTGTGTGTGTGTGTGTGTGTGTGTGTGTGTGTGTGTGTGTGTGTGTGTGTGTGTGTGTGTGTGTGTGTGTGTGTGTGTGTGTGTGTGTGTGTGTGTGTGTGTTTCTGTCTCTATACATGTAACCATAAGTGTGTGTTTGGCACATGCATTTGCATGCACATGTGGGGGGGGGAATGCTGCACATGTGTGTATTTGTGTGCCATGGGATCTCATATCGGTGGCTAAACACACAGGCACATATGCTCAGGGTGCCATGACCTCTGCATGCAGGCTTTGTTTAACAAGAGGGCTGATTTAGCGGTGGCTACATCATCTACTACATCTACAACCAATTTGCTGCTCAGCTGAAATCACAGGCATCCGTTTCCTGTTGCGAAGCACATTATTCAATTTACAATGTGGCTCCATGGCCTGAAAATGAGGTCCCTCCTCCTCCTCCTCCTCCTCCTCTTCCTCTTCCTCTTCCTCCTACTCCTCCTCCTCTTCCTCCTCCTCTTCCTCCTCCTACTCCTCCTTCCTCTCCCTCCTCCTCCTCCTCCTCCTCCTCCTCCTCCTCCTCCTCCTACTCGTCCTCCTCCTCCTCCTCCTCCACTCGTCCTCCCCTCCTCTCTCCTCCTCCTCCTCCTCCTCCTCTCTCCTCCTCCTCCTCGTCCTCCTCCTCCTCCTCTCGTCGTCTCGTCCTCCTCCTCCTCCTCCTCCTCCTCCTCCTCCTCCTCCTCTCCTCCTCCTCCTCCTCCTCCTCCTCCTCCTCCTCCTCTTCCCCTCCTCCACCTCCTCCTCCTCCTCCTCTACCTTCTTGGTTGGCGAGATATCTGCAGTCACCTGGCTCGTTGCTTTCAATTACTGCTTTTCCGAACATTTCGCATGTTTATGATTAAGGAGCTCTGCTATTCGCCTATTGCGTTTGATTGGAGACGAACAGGTGCTTAAGTTCACGTGCAAACTCGAGGCCAACCCTGTTGGAAGATGATTACAGCTTAGTTTAATTGCGACATGTATCATGCGGAGCCCTCGGATACGACACGCTGGGTTGAGACGACTTGCGGCACCTGGATTAGTGCGATTGACTTTGAATATGATTTTCGTCCCTTGACTTTTTTTATTCGCCTTGTTCACTTACCTCATCAGTCACCGTACATCGGGATGCACCCATCCATCCTCCCAGCACTGGGATTGGAATATTCTGTGTTACATTCACTTCACATTGTGATCAACTGGATTGTTGCTGTGTAAAAATGCACTTAAAGAATGCCATTCCAGTTCTTATTGGTTCTAATCATCTAAAATAATCAAATATTTTAAAATATTATGTATTACGTATGTTTTTACAAAACACCCTTTTTCTTATTTCAACGTGTTTCAAATCAACACAGTGAGTGAGTTTGTGTGGAGGAATGTTGAGGGAAAACAAATCCCCCCCCCCCATGTCTCTATGCGTTTGGTACAGTCCAAGTCCTTACCCTCACCTTGACTGCGCCAAACCTTTATTTCAGATAAACCATTTATAACCAAATAACCTACAAAATAGCCTTATGGACCCTTACAACTAATCATTGAGAATAAAGAATGTGTGACCTATTTCAAATGATTTACCTTTACAAATGAACAAATAAAAACCGAGACTTAACAATATACAGTATACTCATTCATAACGATACTAAAACCTAAACATAAACCAGCGACCAAAATCTAAACTTATCATTATGTTATAGGCTCATGACCTAGCCATCTCCATAGTAAAACTAGAAGTTAAAGTAGTGAAAAAGGAAATAACACTAACATAGATCCATCCATATCATTTCATTAAGTAGAGTCCAAAACAGAAAAAAACACTGTGTATATATATATATATATAAATATATAACCCCACCAGCTACTTTATCTCAATAATGGCACTATCTACTGGAAAATGAATTGCCCATATATATATAGTCCATATATTTATATGAATTTATCACGACGTGTACACAGTATACAGTTTAAAAGGCTCTAGTGTACAATCTCTCTTCTCTCCGCAGTGTTAATGCTGTGATCCGCGGCCTAGACAAGAGTCTCCCCTGTACTGTACGCGGCGCAGGGGCTCTTAATAAGGCCGTCTCTGAGTCCGTGCTGATAAAGACTTATCCACCGCACCACCCTCTCTCCATTTATTTCCTCCCTTGCGCTATGAAAAAGAAAAAGAGCAAAAACGTTTCGGGAAAAGGAAAAAAAGAGAAGAAAAACGTTATAAAGTAACAAGCAAATGCAGCAATTGCGTTTGCAGAGTGATAAATATTTCAGAGGCTCTGAGGACATATTTAAACTACGTTCAGACACTACCCCCCCCCCCCCCCCCCCCCCCCGGGCCCCTGCAGTCCCCTGCTCTCCTCTTCCCTGCGCTGAGATAAGGGGCCCCAGCTCGCCTCTTGGAGATAATCAATGACTCTTGTTATACGCGCTGCACCCCACGGTACGGAGGGCTCTGTAGATGTGCAATGCCTTAATATGAAGTGTAAGAGGCTGTGTGTGTGTGTGTGTGTGTGTGTGTGTGTGTGTGTCTGTGTGTGTGTCTGTGTGTTTCGGGGGGTATATGTGTGTATGTATGTGTGTGTGTTTTGGGGCGGGGGGGGACGTTGTGTTTGTGTTCAGTGTGTCCTATTGTGTATTTTTTTGTGCGCACATATGTTTGCACATGGTGTGTGTGTGTGTGTGTGTGTGTGTGTGTGGTGTGCTGTCTTCTCTGTGTGCTCTCGTGTGTGTGTATGTGTGTGTGTGTGTGTGTGTGTGCTCTGTGTGTGTGTGTGTGTGTGTGTGTGTGTGTGTGTGTGTGTGTGTGTGTGTGTGTGTGTGTGTGTGTGTGTGTGTGTGTGTGTGTGTGTGTGTGTGTGTGTGTGTGTGTGTGTGTGTGTGTGTGTGTGTGTGTGCAAGTGTGTGTGCATGTGTGTGTAATAAATGCCCAGGACGGAGCACGCTGAGTACACCATTAATCTACATGTTCTGGAAATATAAATGATTGTCAAACTAACGCTCACAGATATTCCATCACAAATCCAATTGGCTCTTACCAAGCTCTACAATTCATTTGCGGTGTAATGCCCCAATAAAAATGTATTCTGACTGCTCCGCTGATTGTGAAATAGCTTAATCTCGCCTCAGACGAAAGGGACGTATGCTCCCCATTCCCCTGTAGAAATATTGTCTCGCTGCGTTGTCGGATGAATTATTGGTGTTCGCATAAATAGAAGTAACTGTAACTGCTGGATCCGTTTCCTTGGGATTTGACATTACACATTTATACAGAGACATTCAGGAGAGTTTGATCACAGTATAAGCCTGTTCAACCTTATAACTACCTATGTCATATATATGGGTTGATAATGAGGTAATAAAGGAGTCATAAAATCACTGTGGGATAATGACCTGTTTTATTATGTTAATATTAGTTATCCCGTGCTACGGCATGAACCATTATCTAATGCCGCTATAATTACGAAACCTTTTATAGCATAGCCCTCTTTATTAACAAATTAGTTCTTTCTGGGGATATTTGTGGCTAATGTTGAATATACGATTGCAATTGAGTGTCTCCTAAGTTCAAGTCCAAGGCCAGATGTTTACTGTCATCTAATAATTACAACAAGTACTGTATACACAAGATGATATGGTGATATGCCCCAACCTTAACAGAAAGTAGTACTGTACTACAGCGTCCATCCAGCATGTATACATTGTAAACCAAAACACTATATACACATTCACAGATGGAGAAAGGGATAGGGAGAGCGACCGGACAGAGACAGAGAGACTGTGAGAAAGAGAGCGGCGAGGGGTATCTGTGCGGGTAGATAAATACCCCCCATCCATAGTCGCTAACTGCTTCTTTTTTTTTCCCCCTTCGTCTACGTTTACATCAATTTCCCTGGCTTTGCCTAATTCACCCCATCCCCCACCGCAACCATCTCTCACGCTGTCAGAGTGCAGGCTTTGAGCTACTGTACGGCTTCAAGGTGTGTGTGTGTGTGTGTGTGTGTGTGTGTGTGTGTGTGTGTGTGTGTGTGTGTGTGTGTGTGTGTGTGTGTGTGTGTGTGTGTGTGTGTGTGTGTGTGTGTGTGTGTGTGTGTGTGTGTGTGTGTGTGTGCAATATCATTAGCTTGTCTTTCTCCATTATCTGCAGCCATCTAGTGTTGGAGTTGTGCCTTGGAAAGGCGGGCTGTCTCTCTCTGCTCTCCACCGTCGCTCTCGCTCTCGCGCCACACAGTGACACAGTCTTGTTTGTTCAACAACTTCTGCTGTGGTGTCGTCGTGTTATGGTCAGTCAGCGGTCAAATGGTTCATTTATGCCTGCATAATGTGCAATTGACCATTTATTTAGAAAATATCCATATAAGAATAAATAAGAAAAGCTGAACGAAAGACAGATGTGTAGACGTAAACCGCAGGACAAAATACAGACAGACAGACAGACAGACAGACAGACAGACAGACAGACAGACAGACAGACAGACAGACAGACAGACAGACGCGAAGACACTGAGAACCACGGCACAAAAGACAAACGGGCTATATGCGGCTAAAAGCACACGGAGACAGAAAGCTGTATTTTATTCATTAGCACCAAGAGACAGTGTTCTCTCCCACTGCCAGGATGGGCAGGCAGTAAATACCTTGTAACACCTGGGCAGCCTGCAGGCCCTACACGTCCTTCCCAGGGGCCCTTCACCTGGGAGAGGGGGGGGGGGGGGGGTGGGGGCCACCCTACCTGTACCGCTGCAGGAGAATCCCCCTTCACCCAGCCGGGACCCCGGGCGTGTCTCTCTGTCGAACTCTGTCAAACGCCCTGTCTCTCTCGTATCAATCACAGGGCCACAGGGGTCAGGGTTCGACTGGGTTGTGTGTGCGTGTTTCTGTGTGTGTGTGTGTGTGTGTGTGTGTGTGTGTGTGTGTGTGTGTGTGTGTGTGTGTGTGTGTGTGTGTGTTGTGTGTGTGTGTGTGTGTTGTGTGTGTGTGTGTGTGTGTGTGTGCGTGTGTGTGTGTGTGTGTGCGTGTGTGTGTGTTTTTTGTGCAAGTGTGCACGTTCGCACTCCAGTGTGTGTGCGGGTGTGTTTTGTTTATAGTATGTGATATGCGCAACATGCACACCAAAATGTTTCACAATATTGACAAAGGGTATTTAGAGCCAAATGAAAAACTAATTAAATGAAAATATGCACTGCACTTGGTAGTGTACGGGCCTTCTACTGTACACACAGAGCACCGTCAGACATTTGTAACTTAATTCTGTTATGTTTCAATTATCACGTGTGGCTCTTGGAGTCCATGGTAAGGTTAAGCTAACATGAAGTTGGATGTACTTAGACGCTAGGTGTGCACTTAACGCTCCTCCGTGCCTAGTTAATTACATTTCGGCATGGATGTATGGTAAACAAATGCCTGGGTTTGATTTTGAGTTCATTGGGTTTGTTGCTTCGAGTATCAACCTGAAGTCATCATACATTTATGTTATTGTTTTTGTCGGTTATTGAAAAGAATAGCTTTTCAACAACTAGAAAAGTAGAATACAGCAGTATAATACAGGAATGAATAGAGAAAGAGTATTCATCTTTACTCATGTATCAATTGAAACTAATCATTGTTTGGCTTAAATATGCCGTGTGTAGAATTGAGTGGCATCCAGCAGAACTTAGACTGCAGAGGAATTGAATCTTATATTCCAGTATATATTTTAATTATACTCAGGAAGGACATGAAAATAGGAATCATTGGATTTTTTGTTACCTTAGATAATGCCCTTTTATCTTTTTTTGTCTATCTATATTTTCATAATCAATATCTTAGTTGTGAACCTATAGTTTTACAGTCTAAATAACTACATACAATTGATTTATCAAGGAACCTCATCACTCGACACTTGGCTACTCAATGCTGTGGTAGAGGATGACCTCATTTTGGAAATACCTGCTGGCCCTTTACAGGCCAGTACAGGCCACCGTAGCTTCCCTTATATCCTATATACTGCTCCTTTAATCAGGTGGCACTCCCAAGCCAATATATTACACTTTAGAATGCTTTGATGAGCTGTGTCATTTTAATAAAGGTGAACATAAAGCACATTATGGATAAGGAAGGCATTTTCAGGCCAACTCATGCAAATTGTTTTTAACAAAAAAAAAAAATCCCGGAGGCAATTTGCAATTTACACATCAACGCAACCGAACGCCAGAATGTGGGAACATATTGTACCCGTAACCTGTCATAGTTTGACCGTCTAAATTAAAGAGCTGAATTTATTATACCACGGATAAGCATCGCGGTAAATTCATCCTAAGGTTAATTGAACCATTGACTGTGTAATAGAACATGTGTAAACAAGAATACGTTTCAGAAAGCGAAAAAATGGTGTTTTAAAAATTGACGTTTGAGATGTATTTGGCCAAGGATTGCTGGGTGTTGTAATGAATCCCCTGGCTCTGTGTTTGTCTAACCTTCCCAACCCTTCAGCAGAATGCAGGAAATGAGGGACCACCAACGTTCCGTCACTGGGATTTATGGGAAATGGATGTCAAAGATAAAGAAACGCTACCTGACAAGTGTTAGCATGCGCTCATTCAGCTCGTGGGCTTTTCTCATGTGAAAGCTAACCGAATAACCAATAAAAAACGATAACCAAAGCTATCAATAGCAATGTTCAGAATCTTCACGTAATAAAAAGTACTGTGTTTATCTGTGCGTTTGCGTGTGCGTCTTATAAAAATAAACAAATCCAAGGTTAAATGCTCTAGCCCAGACAAGCACCCTTACTTTGAGATCCCAGAAAAATATCATTGACTCATTTCCGAGTTCAGTTTTTCGACAGACTCTCGCCATAACACTCCCCCCAACCACAGTGATAAGCTTTAAAAGTTCCAGCAGATGAACAGAGTGAGCTGTAATCCCCTGTGCAACGCATCAATCTCAGTGTCTGTCTGTGCCATGTGCTCCATCCTCTGCTCCTCTCTCAGTGCCTTTGTTACGCCTGCCCAGAGCAATCCAAGTGGGCCGGGTGGAAATAAATGTGATTTAAATTAATAGCCGCTACTAAATTACTCCTGGGCTGGTAAACGATGCACTCATCAGGTACAGACAGCCAATATCCTGTGATTCATGGCACTCCTTACCCCGTGAAGGGTGCCAACAAAAATTGTTATTACTTTTTAATAAAGTGTACTAGTCACTAATCCTGCCATTTATCAACGGGGGGAAGGAGGGCGGGCGAACGCCACCAGGAGGTGTGAAGGGAACATGCCCAGGATGCGTGTTATGAAGAGGAATGGGTAATAGAGTCAGAGTGTGAGACACAGAGAAGACGTTGTAGAATATGCACACTTGCTTCTCATGCTCTCCTGACTCCTGCTTTGTTATGTGGATTTGGACTCAATACAACATATTTTTTAAATGAAACAAAATTGTAATGTAACACAAATGAAATGCCTTTCATTTCATGTCATCTTGCAACACAATGTACGCATACTTTGAACATCTGCAGATACTGGCTGGTACACCCAGTTTTAATTGTCAAAATATTAATCTTTAGATACTGAGATTTTGCAGAAGGGCTAGCTGTTTGTTGCCAGTTTCCAACACATGTTTTCAGTATGTTTATATATTTCTGAACTGGGACACACTAATACACTCCTAGGTGTGAAACGATGACTCATTAACCTGCCGTGATGTTATATTTAAGACTATTGCTGGACACCAACAAACCCATTATCCGCCTTTCACCACCTGAGGTCTGTTTTTTTAAATAAGCAGAGAAAATATTAAGCATGTGATAAAGGCCCAAAACCATGAATTTCCCCCGCTGGGTTTGACAGTACCGCGACAGACGCTCAATTCTGAACCGGGCCCGAGATAAAGCCATCACTTTGAGGAATGTTGATTAAAGACTGTGTCTCGACCTTGTATTCTTGAAGGAGATAAACCCGGAGAAATTCTTAAGACAAACAAGCATTTGGGGTTCCTTAATTCAGGCTGGGTGGAGAGGCGTGGTGGAGAGGAGCACATGATGATTCCCCTTGTGTAGGGGCCAATGTTAAGCCTCCACAAAAGGTAACACTCAATCCATTAACCTTAGCTTTTAGCGGCTGCTCCCTGTCGCTGCCACTGAGCAATAAACACACACGTACACACGCAGAGGCTTCCTTCCATGTGCACACACACACACACACAAATGCACACGCTCACGCGTGTATGCTTACACATGCACATACACATATGCACACACTCGTACCCACACCTATGCATACACACACGCATACACATGCAAACACACACACATGCACAGAAGCATGCACACATGGGCAGACAGATGCACATCCTAACGTGCATCCACACACACACACACACACACACACACACACACACACACACACACACACACACACACACACACACGCGCAAAATCACACGTATGCAGACAAACACATGCACATGTATCCACCTGCATCCACAAACAAACACATCTACATGCAAGTGCTAACACACACCTACACGCATCTGCAAACACGCACCTATATGCATGCACGCAGATACAGAGGTGCTCAAACGGGTGCACACATTGATTCATGCAATTCTAAACTGCACTCGCTGCGATCAAAGTATGTGCACATGCACACACACGTTCACGCACGCACACATACATTGAGTTCCGTTCACATACACACACACATACACAAGTACGCACCCACACTGACTTAGATGCACACAAACACACAGACGCACACACGTTATCACACCTGCCCCTGCGGACTTAATGCATTTCTTTTCCTAATTGTGGCCGGGCGAAGACTTGAAAAGGTCACCGCGACTCCCCTTCACGGTGGCCCTCCAATCACAGTAATAAGGGCCCCTTCCCCGACTCGTGTCGAGAATGCCCCCATCAGCCACCCCAGAAACCTGCCAAGAACATTCCATACGTTGGAGAGCCGAAACCCAGGACACATACAAACACGCACGTGCACCACGCACACGTAAAAACATATATCTCCCAGAAATCTGTAAATATAGAACCAAAAGCCTGCCTATAGACACACACCTTGTGTTTCACGTTGACCCACATAATTACATGTCCGCATAACCCCCACCCTACCCTGCTACCACACGCCAACGCACACGCATGCACACACACTCACTCGCATGTATGCAAGCGTGCACGCACACACACTGACACACACACACACAGACACACGTGCACACACAGACACACGCACATCTCACTGTCTTAAGTGGGTGTCAGCGGCCAGTTTGGGTGAGGTAATGCGAAAGGGCTTTAAAGGCAGGGGTCATGTTAAATTGTAACGCAAATGTTATTCCTCAATTATCCTTCTGGTGAAAATGTCAAGCACTTCAGGGAGAACCCAGCTGGGCTGAAACATGGTGTGTGCGTGTGTGTGTGTGTGTGTGTGTGTGTGTGTGTGTGTGTGTGTGTGTGTGTGTGTGTGTGTGTGTGTGTGTGTGTGTGTGTGTGTGTGTCAGGACAGACTAGAAGTGCGAGACTACTTACTTGATTGTTCTGGCCTGTCACTGCACACACACTTGAAGGCACACAGACAGACCAGCACACACACACACACACACACACACACACACACACACACACACACACACACACACACACACACACACACACACACACACACACACACACACACTGCATTACACCTAATTAAACTTTGCTGTCAACTTGTTGAGAGCAGATAATCTTTAATCACAATAGTGATGACAAGCCCCTGCTTCAACCATCCCATTCATGTATGCAGCCAGCGCAGCAAGGTTTTTCTCCTGAAAGGTCTTTAATTGAATATTCATTTGTGTAATTTATCATGAATAAAGTAGAGTATATTGCACAGGATTGTTGTCCCCCAAGGTCTATTTTCCTGTATTATCTGTTATTTATCTGCCGAAAAGCCAATTTAAACCCACATTTCTAAGTAGTCTGTGTACGAAAACAGAGGAATGAGCCACTATTAGCTTGTGATTCGGCAGACATATTGAACCTACACCGTGTACCTATTTATTGCAACGCTTGAACAAAATAATGCCCTTTTTGTTTACCTCAACTGTAAGGCAGTCCGTTACCGAACACTGTCTCAGTGTTTCTATAGTTTTACGTCCAAAATAACAAGACTCAGTGAGAACTCGGCCCGGTTTGGCCTCTCCTCTTATTTCCCATGAATTCTTCCGATGTCTGCTAGTTTGGGACCAGGGGAGTTTCTCCAGTGAATTTAATGAAAAACTCCACTTTGATTGGCAGCTGAATGCCTAAGCTAACAAAGACTTGGCTGGGCTATGGGGTCAGAAGTAAAAAAAAAGAAAAAAAAAAAGCTCTGGCCTTTGCCAGTGGCCTCCCCCTCTCTCGCTCACTGGTTATTACAAGTTACCAAATTTATATTTGCAATAACAAATTGACTTCAATTGCTCTAAGTGGGGATCAGGACCTGGACTGAAATGTGCAGTGCCTGGAGGAAATGGCTTTCGTAGACCTTTGTGGATATAAAGGCAGGGTTATTTGCTGTAGCCTGAGGGACAACAGTGGAGCATGGCGGAAGAGACGCACGCACACAAAGTGCACAAAGCACGCACACGTGCGCGCGCGCGCGCGCGTGTGTGTGTGTGTGTGTGTGTGTGTGTGTGTGTGTGTGTGTGTGTGTGTGTGTGTGTCTGGTCGTGTGTTTCCAGTCAAACAGATATTTCCTTCAAACAGTTCAACACCAACAAACAAATATTCACACGTGTGCATTGTACAACAAACGCACAAACATACACACACACACGCACACACCTTCTGTACACACACTCGGATCCTCTTATAAACATGCAGTTGAATAGGATAGGAACAATTATTCTTACTTGTGCTCTAGTGTTTCCATAGCCAAGACATTTGGGGCAAGCTAACTTTATTTTTTGTATGTCCATTGTACCCTCTGGTCACTCGGAAATTGCTCAGAATATCTGTACAATGAACCCTGGTAGAGCTGTCAGTATTATGTCACGACCGAAACGCAGCTAATAACTCCATAGTACTATCATAATATTAATTATGTCTAGGCGGCTGCCTCTGACTAGGCTCTTGGCGCCGCCTGATTGTTCATTGTTCATTGTCCTTTCTTTTTTTTTTTGCGTACGGTCGGTTCGTCCCCATGGCTACAGGCCTGATGCTATCGGGTTATCAATGTAATAAAACTAAAGTGCCGGGCAGGAAATTGAAAGTGTATTCATACAGGAAATAACAGTGCTCCATCATAATCTGCAGTCGAAAACATGTGTTCGTCAAGGTATTGTCTCCTTATCTGATGTCGGAGGAAGCGGCGCGGTCAGACATCTTTTTTTTTCTTTGCGCCTCCTTCCGTTCCTTGACAACATATTGAAACTGGTCATATTTTTATATTTATATTGCATCAATCTTTCTCTGCTCCTGCTGTCCAGCGAAAGACATATACCGTGAAGGCCCAGTGTTTGAACCAAAGAGGCCTCTGTTTTTATCGGATTCTTGCTTAAAACGTATTTTAATGGCAGTCTTTTGCGACTCAAGTTAGATATTTCCGTTGCCTCTGAGGTTTTTGTGTGTATTTCCTTACAGTTGCGTTTGAGTTTAAAAGCACACAATAGTTGTTGCATTCAAACTAAACCTATAGGACTCGACGTTAACCAGCTATATCAAACAGATATCTTTAATAATATACCGTCGTCTGATCTACACAAACACATCTATATAGAAATGCATGTGAAAAATAAACCACATTTGGTTTATGCCGTTCCAAAAGAGGAGTATTCAGCACATTTAGACATGTTTGTGGTTTCCTTTTGGTTTCCTGACAGTGTGTCAAGAGACAGGAAAGACGAGATAAGCTGAGACAAGGACGCCCTCTATCTGAACCAAGATAAATCATCTCTCACTGTACATGGATATCCTCCATGTAATGTGTGCACACAGGCAGTAAGGAAAAGGGAAAAGAGAGAAATAAATAAAGAACGAGGGACGACTGAAGGCAGAAAGACAGAGAAGAAAGAATGAAAAAATAAACCACGGAAATAATTACAAAGAGAAAACAACACGCCTCTCAAACTGCCAACACTTCTATATACTGCTTTGCTAGTCTTTTATTTATCATGGCCCATCCACGGCCACATGCTTGGTCTCCTTCACAGAGATTCTCCTATAGTGTCACTAATAGGCCCCGTAGGAAGCCTTAAGCCCCCCCTTACCCTGCCTCGGCGACATGGAGGAAATTCTAATTGGCTCTATGGGTATCTTAAGCAGAAAGGGGCTAAAGTGACACGGAAACACACGGCAAAGAAATAAACGCTCTCATTTGCATGAAATTCATTACAGGCCCCTCTCTGAGCTATATGGGATTAATCATGGATTGGCTGTAATGGCATATGAGTCTCTCTCTCTCACTCTCTCTATCTCGCTTTCTCTCTCTCTCTCTCTCTCTCTCTCTCTCTCTCTCTCTCTCTTCTCTCTCTCTCTCTCTCTCTCTCTCTCTCTCTCTCTCTCTCTCTCTCTCTCTCTCTCTCTCTCTCTCTCTCTCTCTTTATACTCTCCCTCTCTTTTTCTCATTCTCGCTCTGCAATGTATGCACACATAATGCACATATAATGCACACTTTATCCCCTGTCTCTTTCTCTCTCTCTCTCTCTCTCTCTCTCTCCTCTCTCTCTCTCTCTCTCTCTCTCTCTCTCTCTCTCTCTCTCTCTCTCTCTCTCTCTCTCTCTCTCTCTCTCTCTCTCTCTCTCTCTCTGTGTCTCTCTCCCTGTCTCGCGCTGTGTCTCTCTCCCAGAGTCTCCGTGTGGCAGGCTGCGTTGTGTGCCGTTGTGCCAGCCCGCGGCGAGGTCCTCAGCCCTTTTAGGTGTAATTGATGTAAACGGAGGGAGTCGGAAAAAAGGCCCGGCCATGGCTGACCTTGTTCTAAAGCGGGCTGGCTCACCCAAATTAATCACAGATCCTCACCCAGATGCTTCAAGCTAATAAACAGCTACTCCCAATCAAAATGGGCCCTGAAAAAAAGAAAAGTCCTCCACAGTTATACAGCTTCTTGAATGAATGCCCTCCTCGGCTTGTGAAGTCCAAACAGTGCGTTTTTGGTGGGGTGTGTGTCTGTGTGTGTGTCTGTGTGTGTGAGGGGGAGGGGGGTTGTATGCGTGCGTGTGTGTGGATGTGTGTGTGTGTGTGTGTGTGTGTGTGTGTGTGTGTGTGTGTGTGTGTGTGTGTGAGGGGGAGGGGGGTTGTATGCGTGTGTGTGTGTGTGTGTGTGTGTGTGTGTGTGTGTGTGTGTGTGTGTGTGTGTACGAGTGCGTCTCCACACAGATGAGTTAGTTTAAAATGCGGTTAGAAAGCAATGATTTTCTTTTTTTTTTGGTAAATCACCATGAAGAAATCCACTTCAAATTGGCTTTGAGGAGGAAATTACCCTTGAAGCACCAGAACCCCTCTAATGATCTGTTGAACACATTCTTTTCTCCAGTAAATAGTCAATTGTCACTCATTCCTTACTCAATACACTGTATTACTTAGTGCAGGTTTAAGGGATTATGGGATGCAACATTATTTCTCTCATTCATTTTAACAGGTTTATGCTGAACGTCACATGACACACCGGTTACCGGCGTCACAGCACAGGCGTATTGTCTTCATGGGTTCACTCTCTGAAATGCAGGCTAAATGCACAGACCTGAATAGAAGAAATAAATGTGTGATATAACGATCACTTTTATAATACGAATACAACTATTGGGAAAATAAAAAAAAAATAAAAAAAAATTGTACACGTAATTATTTGACAATGGGTGCTGGAATAGGCAGGCAATGAAG
>OLKM01001684.1:60000-62500 GCA_900291075.1 Melanogrammus aeglefinus
AAGACCATTGGGTCGTCTACCTACCCACTCGGGCACTGAATCTTTAATGCAGCCCCATGCGCCAGTAAACACACACACACACACACACACACACACACACACACACACACACACACACACACACACACACACACACACACACACACACACACACACACACACACACATACACACATATGCACGTGGGCAGCATGGTCTTGTCACCCCGGCATATTTTATCACTGATCAAACATTAGTGTGCAGCTGTTGTAAACTTGTAGCTGCCTCAGTAGTTGCCGCGGTGACAGGCCCTGGCGACGGCCAGCCAAGAGATGGAGGACCAGCTGGCCGGCCGACTTACTTACGCACATCCTGATGTCTGCTGCACCTCGAACCATCACTCTCTCTCCCTCTCCCTCTGACTCTCTCTCCCTCTCCCTCTCTCTCTCTCGCTCCTCTGACTCTCTCTCCTCTCTCTCTCTCTCTCTCTCTCTCTCTCTCTCTCTCTCTCTCTCTCTCTCTCTCTCTCTCTCTCTCTCTCTCTCTCTCTCTCTCCCTCTGTCTCTCTCTGTCTCTCTCACTCTGTCTCGCTCTATCTTTGTCTCTCTCTGTCTGTCTCTCCCTCTTCCTCTGTCTCTCGCTCTGTCTCTTTTCTTTTGTCGCTCTCCCTCTGTCTCTCTCTGTCGTTCTCCCTCTCTCCCTGTCACTTTAACTCTCTCTCTCTCTCTCTCTCTCTCTCTCTCTCTCTCTCTCTCTCTCTCTCTCTCTCTCTCTCTCTCTCTCTCTCTCTCTCTCTCTCTGTCTCTGTATGTTTCTGCCTCTCTCTTTTGCTCTCACACTTGTTTTGCTCTCTCGCTCTCTTTACCGTTTCTTGTTAGCCTTCTCTCTCTCTCTGCTGTACAGGGAGAGAGGGCCTTTCGCTCCTTCTCCCCCTCTCTAGTCGTCCGCCCCCCCCCCCCCCCCCCCAGATGTTGTGTATGTGATGTGATGTTAGTACATACATAACCCTCTGTGTAGAATATTTTACCGAAATGATTAATCTAAAACAAAAATAGGATAAAGGAGGAATGAAATGATTAGGCTACTAATTGCCTTATATCCTTTGGAACTACATGCCGATTGAGTCTTTCAATTCAAAGCCACTTATTTATAAAGTCATTTCTATTCATATAAATATATAAAAAAACACTAAATTGCACGCACGCATGAGGACATTGGGAGAGAGGTTTACGCAGGGTGAAACATTATTCCAAGCAGATGTATCAATACTTGATGCCGTCATTTATTATGTAAATTCATCAACTACATAGTTCAGTAATTGGTTGGGACATAGTGGGGGGAGGGATGGGGGGGAGGGTTCATTACTCCCCCCCCCCATCCCCCCCCAGTACCCTGACACATGGACACAGGCGTCAGTTGGACAACTCACTGAAGGGAATTACCTTTTGGCAACCGCAAAAACTAATTTTTATTTGTCATTTATTTCCTGACAAACAGACACACGCAGAGGGAGGCTCTCCCCTTGGCCAGCCAAGTGCCTTGTTGGCAATGATTGATTACCTGATATCTAATTAGCCCAGATCCAATCACTTATTATGCAGAGTGTGGTGGTGGTGGTGGTGGTGGTGGTGGTGGTGGTGGTGGTGGTGGTGGTGGTGGTGGTGGTGGTGGTGGTGGTGATGGGGGGGGGGGAGAAAAAAACAAGGAGAAGAAAACAACGTGAAGTCGACTGTCAGGCGATTGATTGATGACGCTGCCGCGCCCGCTTTTGTTTGCGCTAATGTCCCGATGCTTGTTACAACCGCTAAAGCTAGCTCGGACAATGCGGTCTGTCACTCTGAGGGGGCCCCCTTAAACCAACACAAAACTTGGTTGTGCGTGCACGCGTATGTGCGCTGCTGTGTGTGTGTGTGTGTGTGTGTGTGTGTGTGTGTGTGTGTGTGTGTGTGTGTGTGTATGTGGTTGTGTGTGTGTGTTTGTGTGTGTGTGTGTGTGTCTGTGTGTGTGTGTGTGGTTGTATGTGGGTATGTTTGTGTTTGTGTTTGTGTGTGTGCGTGTGCATCTGGGTGTGTGTGTGTGTGTGTGTGTTTTTTGTGTTTTTTGGTATGTGTGTGTGTATGTGTGTGTGTGTGTGTGTGTGCGTGTGCGTCTGTGTGTGTTGGTGCCCAGAGTGTGTGATATCCATACACAGGATTGCATATAGAGTGTGTCCATGTTTCGTGAGTGTTGTCATTTTTTATACCGTTACTGCTGAAGGTTAGGAGGTACAGCATGAAGGAAAGATTGACACTTCTGTATTCAAGGCCTTTTCCCTCTCTCTGCCCCCAGAGAGTTTTGATGGCACAGGGGAAAAATGAACATTACAAGAGATAGTAAAACAAAACAAAAGAAAAATACATTTTCGAGCCTGGAGTGATGCTATAGCCTTAATGATGAAGGACAAAATATGCATAAGAATGTGTATAAAATCCAAATAATTGTTACTTCACTAATAACTGCTGCAATTTAAATATTTGTCTTT
>OLKM01001684.1:67500-71318 GCA_900291075.1 Melanogrammus aeglefinus
CACGCATACCCCCCTCCACCCCCAGCCCCCCCATGACCTCACTACCCCAACCCACCCATCGCAAAGCCCCTCCATCTCTTTTTAATCATCCACTTAGAGCCGGCCGACGGAGGAAGGGAGCTGTCAAGGTGAGCACCTTTGACAGAGGGGCAGGAGACGTGAGGAAGGAGGCCGGACAGAGAAGAGGAGGGAAAACATAAAGAGGGAAGATGGAAGGATGCCGCGGGTGGGGGCGGACGGGTGGGGGTGACGTGAGGGAAGATGGAAGGATGCCGCGGGTGGGGGCGGACGGGTGGGGGTGACGGAGGAGTGGCTTATGGGGGGGGGGAAAGGTAAAGAGGTTGTGTTTGACTCCGGGTTGTGATGGAGGTGGCTTCGTTTCGTTTGACCCGCTGTGATGGTGTTTTCTCTGGGCCAGGGCAAAAATAAAGTGCAGCGTTTGTAACTCCACGTGTTATGTGGAGAACGTGTTTACCGGGATAGGTGGTGTTTATTGATACTGCTTCTCAATCTGCTTTGGAATCAACCCATTTAAACACAGTAAGGTAGCACTGTGTGTGTGTGTGTGTGTGTGTGTGTGTGTGTGTGTGTGTGTGTGTGTGTGTGTGTGTGTGTGTGTGTTGTGTGTGTGTGTGTGAGATGTACTGTGATGTGCTGTGTGTGTGTTCTACTATGTTGACATGTGCAGTGGGAACCACGTAGCTGTGGGTGTTTTCTCCTATGCTGACATCTGTGTAAGGTCAACACTCATATAGAGAGAGAGAGAGAGAGAGAGAGAGAAGAGAGAGAGAGAGAGAAGAAGAGACACTCATATAGAGAGAGAGAGAGAGAGAGAGAGAGAGAGAGAGAGAGAAAGAGAGAGGGAGAGGGGGAGAGAGAGATCGATCGATCGAAAGAGTGAAAGTAATTTTAAAAACCAGCCAATATATTTGAGGTTAATACTCAAAAATGATGGGAGCATTTAATGTTGATATTTTAATTAGATTATTTGAGGAATGAGAATCTTGCATATTATACAAATAAATATGGATTTGTGTAGCATGCTAGGATTGTACTTATTCATATTGTCTCTTTCCCTTTAGTCTCTATCTGACATGGAAATGTTACCATGATGCTATTCTGGGCAGCTCTCTGTGTTGTTTCATCATATGGGTTGTTGTTTCGGTTTAGTATTTTAGTATTTTTCTTTTGGACAGCGACATTGCATGTGGATTGCATTTCTGTACACATTCCAGCATTAACAAAACACCAAATAACCAAGTCGATACAAATGTCCACAGACTAAGAGATTGGTTGCCAGTTGCCAATATGAGAGAGCAAGGAAGACCTCCACTGCTGTTCATCTGACTGACGAACGCCGCTTAAAACACAAATAAAACAAAATAACAAAACCAATAGTTGGCACACCGACGGACCCAGAAGCCAATTGGACGGGCGTTTCTTATCGTGAGTGCCGAGCACGTCCTTACTGCATATAAAACATTTGTACTGCTCCCCTCTAGGGATTCAGAGCAGATGCTGAATCTCATTCCACAACAACTACGACACCAATGGCGACAGATACCAGGAGTCTGGCTGTGTCTGCTTCCTCCAGGGTCCCCCTCCTCTCTTCCCTCCCCCTACACAAGACTATCTCAGATACCCCAATACTATCTCTCACACGCGAGTCCTGGGCCTTGAAGGATGGCTGTACTTCACGGGAAAATATGATGGCTGCATCATTCATAATGTCCGTCCCCATGTGTGTGAGTGTGCGTGAACGCACGTGTGTTTGTGTAGGTGTGTGTGTGCGTGTGTGTGCGTGTGTGTGTGTGAGAGTGTGTATGTGTGTTTCCTTTTGTGTGTGTGCTCACTCTGGGTGTGTGTAGTTGTGTATGTTTTTGCATGTCTACATGTATGTGTAACATGTACAGATGTCATGTTTATTTTTGACAATTTACCATTTCTGGACATTGGTCCGCATGGGAATGGTGTCAGACAGCTGTCAGCGTGGGCCGACCAACAGAGTGTGTTTTCACATGAGGACCAGGTTTCTCTGAGGACCGGACTAGCACAGTAGATGGTCAAGACATTTATAAAATAAAAATTTGAAATGGTGGTATAAAAGTAATTCCGCGATTGAAGGGAAACATTATATTTACTTGACTTTGATCTGTCTTATGGTAGACATATTTGATGGAATCTGGGTGGATATGTTTACACAAAATGGCATGAAATGTATTGTATGTTGAATGTGCGGTGTGAACACAACTGAATTTATCTATCAGGGTTGTGAATGTTCCTACAGAGACATATGGAGATAGCGGTCCAGCAATAAAGGCTAAATTATTATTATTATAATGTATTATTATTAAAGAGATAAATGCTGATCCAGCATTGCTCTCTTCCCTTGATAGGTACCTGGGAAGCATAGAAGGTGAAAGTCTCTCAAAATCCCTATTATATCCCTACCTATTACAGTAAAATGTTCCTTTTTATGTTTTTTTTTTCTGGCGACTTCCCCATCTTATAATCTGAATGAGATATCTCTCTCTCTCTCTCTCTCTCTCTCTCTCTCTCTCTCTCTCTCTCTCTCTCTCTCTCTCTCTCTCTCTCTCTCTCTCTCTCTTCTCCCTCTCTCTCCCTCTCTCCCTCTCTCTCCCTCTCGCTGTAAGCGCAGTAACTCTCCCCTGGCTTGTGTTATCGCCCTTGTTCCTACAAGCCGGCTTGAATAGCTGAAACCATTATCTCTAGGCTCACAAAGGAGCCAGACGTCTACATTCAAGATGCTCTATACATGATATATTGATCAATTCGCAGGGACTAATGGCATTGTAATGAATGGAGTGAGGGGGCTTGGGAGGAGGGAGTGCAGTTAATGTCTTCGGGCCTCATGCAAAGTGCAAATTGAAGCACTGTGTGACACAAAAGGTCTGGTCCAGTGAATTACAATTAGACCCTGGCTTCAATAAAAGTCAAGAGGTTGTTGCTCGGACCAGGCCTTAATTTACTTCTGAAGGCCACTAGCTGGCAGACGAAAGTATGCTTCTGAGGGATAGCTGTCATTGGGCGTCACGCGTGCAGCACAGGTTAAAATGATAGCTCGAGCTAAAGAGGCCAGTCTGAAAGTGTGCGCGTGGTAGTTAGTTTGCCCTGTGAGGATCGCTTATGGGTCTTTTTTTTGTGTTTTGTGACTTGGTGATTGGCTGATAGGGTCTGGTTTAAAACAGGACCTTCCAATGTTTGTGTTTGTGTGTTTGTTTGTTTGTTGCCTACCTGTTTCCCTGATGCATTCTGTTTCTGTTGGACAGCTGAAGTGGAACATGATGACGGTGTGAATGAAAGGAAATTAGAAAAGAAAGCTTAAAAAATAAAAACAAAATGGGAAAAAAGTGAAAGAAATGATCATAGTTTCATATTTTGCTCTGTCCTTTGAAAATATGAATACGGTTGAAAACCCGTATGAAAAGTATACTGCTTTATCGTTACTTATCGTTACTTTTTCCCGATTTAAATTTCTACATCAAAAACACGGAACACGTATCACCAAAATAAAGTATTGTATATTTGAGTCCCCACCGTCAACCGTGCGTCACACCCAGAGACTTCCCCCTCCTCCGTCGCTCCAGCCCTGGGAGTGATTCCATCGACCCCTCCTCGCAGCTCCGTGCCGCTCCGTTACAATGAGCCGCTGATATGACAGCTTTAATCACACGCGCACACAAAAGGTGAACAGTAATGACGCGCCGCCTTAATTTCCACCAGCCGCCGACTCAAAGCAGATGGTGATGAATTACTCTCGTCATTTGGCGCTGGTCATATCTGTACAATGACACACA